>JAAXCT010002290.1:0-83174 GCA_012490785.1 Eragrostis nindensis
CAAGAAATGCACGACCATCTGTAGAGAAGAAAGAAAGTAGAGCAAGAGACGGGTCTTGGAGGAATCTGCAGAGGATACGAGGAACCTGTTCATCCATGGTTGCTTGCTCTTGAAGGAGGCCAGCGTATCCTTGGTGAGACTAGTTGCTTCTTTGCTAGCCTGCAGAGCGCTCATCAACGGGAGGAGAGTAGAGGGATTCGTGGCGACCAAATTGAGAAAAGATGAGGGTGCACTGGCGGCGGGGTTGGGCGTCGGGAGTGGAGAGAGCTTCACGTTTTTTTTTTTTGAGCTCGAGAGAGCTTCACGTTTAAGGTTGGCTGGCACATTAATTGGGCCGTTATAAAAAATGGCTGAAACTTTGATTCGTTGGGCCGTAAGAGGAAATAGCATTTGTCAATAGTGCTGCAAGCGGTGCGGGTTGCGGGCGCCCGCGCGCTGCGCCGCATCATCAGTCAACGGCCGAAGCGGGCTGATGCGGCGGCCCGCATGCCGCCGCTTATTGTTTGCGGGCTGCCGCATCCTGCCGCAAGCCGCACCGCGCACGCCTGCCGATCAGGGTTCTCAATTTCGAAAAAACCGGAAAAACCGCTACCGGAAAAACCGGACGGTTTTCGATTTTGCTACAGTAACTAGGTTCGGTTTTGTTGGGAAACCGGCCGATTTTACTAAACCGGACCGGACCGATTTCCCCGTTTTCGCGAAAACCGGCCGGTTTTGAACGGTTTTGAGAACCCTGCTGCCGATTGCACTCTACCGTGTCTGCTCCTCGCATGAGCCGCGAGACTTCAGAGACTTCAGTACTAGTTCGTTCGTTTAAGTGAATGGACTGATATTTGAAACTTCATTTTCGCTGCAGTATCCCCAGAACAAGGTGCGAGACTTGAAGTAGTAATTAGTTAATTTAACTGAATGGCCTGATAAGCAAAAATAAAACTGAGGAGAAATCATCTGCACCGTATCAACTGAACCAAGCCTTTTTCATGATAACAACAAAGACATCAGAACAGCCGCTCAATACATGTATATATAGATAAGTTACCATTTGAATTCATTCTCTGAATACAACCCATAAAGGAGACCAATGCAATATTTCTCACATTATTTCTGCTACAATAAAATAACACAACAGTGAAAAAGTTCATGGAATGTCTGATAGAAAATCACAATGTAACTTTCGAGCTACTGCTGCATCTTGAAAATCGTAACATGGATCTCATCATCACAGGAACTCTGTCAGGGTATGATACTCCAAGCAAAGCATTACACACTCCATCTCATCATCACAGGATTTCATCATCCAGCAGCCTTGATCTTAGAAGCCTCCATCTACAAGATATTTTCAAATAAAGTGAATCTGATAAGTTGTCATGACACAACTGCAGCATGTATAATACATATATCATCACATAAATCTTGATTCAGTTCTATTAGTCACTTAGAAATAAATTAATTCAGCATGTATAAGTTGTCATGACAGAACCGCAAACTTTATGAGAGCGATTACCTGAAATTGCCAATAGTCCTCCTCCTCCTCACCTCCCATTATTTTTCAGCAATGTTATATTCATTGCTTTTCTTAGACCTAAGACGACAAGTAGTTCAGTTTCAGAAAAGGAACATGCACACATATCATCAACAAGTAGTTTAGTTTCAGAAAAAAAAAAAGAATAGTAGTTCACACACGATGGCACACACTGGTCTGAACAGAACACAATGGCAATAGGAAATGCTACTTGTCATAATCGCAATTCTTATTGGTCTGAACAGAACACAATAGCTACAGGAAGATTACTGGGTAATACATTTACATCATGAGCTGCTACTTCATCTCTCAAGATCTACTCTAATATGATATTATTAGCAGGCTTCGATCGTTATCTCACATGCATGATGCTGTGCCCACAAGGAACAGTCCAAGAGTTGTTTAACAAACTGAGAAACCTCAGTGGCTCAGCCAGCCAGCCAGCAGAACGTTTTCTAATAATACTCAAAAGCCATCATTTGTACAGCTAGCTATGTATGAGTACACTCCATACAACATCCACAACAGAGTCGCAACGAGTACACCCATTTATACCAACTAAAAGAATGGAACAGAGCAGAGTAAGCAGCAGTGGCGTGAGCAAGGAATTCTATCGAAAAGTTGGCGTGCACCATGGCGCTCAGCTTACCTTGGCCAAAGGAGAGGTTGAGCGTGTTGGAGGACGCGGCTTCGAGGCAGGAGGCGCGGCGTCGACACGGGAGGGCGTGGCGTCGGAGGCCGGCCATGCAGTCCATCGCCGCGGATGGCCGCCGTCGACGTCGAAGCCTCGAAAGATCGAAGCGCAATAGCGATGGACTGCACGGTCGCCGCTCACGCCGTCTTGTCCCATGATCCGCACGTTCTTGCGCCGCGGGCTGCAGCTTGCTCATCCAGGACGGGCGCTCGACGCGGGCGAGCTGGTGCACCGACCGCATTGCCCTCCTCCGCTGGCTTCGGCTGCTACTCGCCGCCGCCCCCGTCCCACGCCGGGAGCTGCTTCCGCTAGTTGCGGGTTGCGGCGCCGCCAGTCCCGCGTGCGGTGCCGCTTCAGCCCATTGACGAAGCGGGTTTGCGGCGTGGGCCCAGCGGCGTTGCGGCGCGGCCCGCCCCGCTTGCAGCGCTACTTGTCAAGGCTCGCAAGCCCAGGATCAAGCTCGAGTTTGGCTCGTTTTCCATTCAAGCCGAGCTCGGCTCGAATCGAGCCTAACACGAGCCGAGTTCAAGCAGCTTGTCGAGCCCGAGCTCGAGCCATGTGTTGTCAATTTATGAACTAGTTCTTTACTTCTTGGCTATTCAGAAAATCTATCTATTACTAGTGGAGCTGAACAACTGCTTGTCAGTGAGACTATCTCCAACGGTGGATGTGACCCAAATCCAAGTTGATTTTCTTCAAAATAGCTGATCCAAAAACACTTATCTCTAACGGAGTACCCAAAACAACCATACTTTTCTTCCCTCCTCGGGTCCCGCCGCGCCGCCTCCACGCCGCCACCCTCGCGCCGCGCTGCCGCCCCCACGCCGCCGCTCCCGCGGCGAGACTCCCGCGCCTCCGTCCGCCTTCTCGCGAGCTCGACCTCCGCGCTAAGATCTAGAGAGAGCGAGAGCGAGAGAACGAGCAAAGAGGGCGACGAAAAGGAAAAAACGATTCGGTGGAAATGGGTCGCGCGACCAGGAAACCCATTTATGAGCGACGAGGATGCCGGCTCTAACAATAGGTCTTTCTTCCTTTAGAGATATATTTTTGATGTTTTGAGACCGAGATTCATCATAATTCTCATTTTGGGTCTACCCTCCTTAAAGATAGTACGCCGCCGCTGAGAGTAGAGCTGCAAACGTCCGGCTCGGCTTTTGTCAGAGAGTAGAGGCCGGCTGGCCTGTTCCGTCCCCTGAATCCTCCCTCCCTCTCCCCTTGTTCGATTCCAACTGAAATTCAGGAAGCGATCCCGCGCAGGATTCAATCTCTTTCCCTGGCTCGCGCCAACATCCCCTGCCCCAATAAATTCAGGAATTGCTTGATTTCGTCTCCTCACCCCTGAGATAGGCATCACCGCAGCTCGCATCTGTCATGGGGCAGCTGCATCTGTTGCGCCCTCATGTCCATGCAGCGGCAGCGACGCCGGCGGGAAGCCCAAGCGCCCAGTAGTCGTGGTAAGCCTCCTCTCCTCCAATATTTATCTCTATTCTAGCGGCAAGACGGAAGACATGGTTGCTACTGCAGTTTACAGATGCGCTTTCCTTGTATCACCCCACCCCCACCCCAGGCCCAGGGGGAAAAAAAAACTCTGCTTTCATGGGTCTGCTGTTCAGTTTCGTGCAGACTGATTTTTGATGGATCTCAGCCGGCTAGCTAAATCAAAATCTTAATTGTTGAGTAGGAGAAGGTTCCCTTGTCATCTCCTTATTTGTTTCATGTGAATCTGTTCACAAATTTCTCTTGTCCATTTGTTCGATGGAGATTTCTACTGGGGAAACAAAATATCTCATTGATCAAATATTGCTACTAATCTTATTCAAGCAAATTCTTTCGTTGCTTAACCAGTTTTACGCTAGGATACGAGATGAGCCCTGTCCGTTAGATTATGAATTGCGAAAGCTGCTACCCTCCATCGTCTTGTTCCTTTTGGCTCAAAGTATAGAAAGAAAATGGAACAAATAACTCTTTTTCTGAACCAAGTTGTAAGTGTCGCTGCACCAAAGCTTGACAAGGGAAAAGGTTTAATTCCTCCATGCACTTTGATATGCTTGAGGTTGTTTTTTTTTCGTCATATCTCAGTACATTTTGTGCCACAGATGGAATGTTTGCTTCACGGTCTAAAAGAAACCGCTCACCTTGCCAACAGGATGGCGATTCTCTGGCTGATGAAAAAAAGATGTACAGAGGCCCTGGCCTTCCAGAGGTATGGCAACGTGTTGATAATGGAAGACCTTGCGCAAGTAAATTATCACGATGACTGCTTGAAATTGCGCAGTTTGATGAACCTATGCTAGTAAAATATAGTGTTTATGAACTGATTTTTAGTGTTGTCATGTCTCACCAGCCTGCTTGAATTGATATAGCTATGGTTTTTTTTTCTAGTGTTGTATAGTCACTACAGAATTGTTTCCATATAATATTTGCTCCTAGGCATATAATGTCGCAAGCATTTTCAGGCATCCAATGCATAAAACCGGTGTTTTGTAGACTTGTGTGCTCTCAAGTTTCTATCAATGCTCAACTCTTGCCGTGAATGTTATTATTGTCTCGACATTGAATATACATCAACAACATCGACGCACTTAGCCCCAAGTAAGTTGGGTAGGCTAACATTGAATATACAATCTGAAAAAGTCTTAGCAGGCATATATTTGTGTTATGTGGGGAAACAAGTATGTTAGAAGAAACAAGAAGTCCACAGCCAAAGGGTCAAACTAGGAGGATTGGACTCATTGCTTGCCAAATAAGTTGTTGAGTCATTGTTGATCAGGATTGTTAGTTATTGTCGTAGTTAGTTCAGAATAGGACTTTGTACTTGAGTCGGTTTAGTCGTAAACCAGCCGGCTATATATACACGGCTAGACCAATGAATAAAGGCAAGCAAATTCAGAATACAACCCATCTATCTCTCCCTATGTTCTTAACCTTTGGAGATATCATAAACCTAGTTACCGAGCCACCCCATAATAATTTATCTCCATTAGATATTATTACAGGCATACATTGTAACTTATGAGCTACATATAATTGTCAGATGGCACTCTTTTATCTGGTCTGTTCAGTCCATCATCTCAACATTTTAGTCACACACAAGGTTCATTTCATGGAAATAGCTATGCATCGGATCAGTCATGTGATTTCTGTACGATCCTGCAGCATGATTCATTGATCTGCCCTTTTGAAGCCAGTCATCATTATTGGTATGAAGCTCAAGTCAGAACCGAGTGTACCAATTTTTTTTCTATAATACGCAGGAGAGCTGTGTATCATTATATAAGAAGAAGAGGGCTAGAGCACCCCCCCCCCCCCCCCCCCCCCCCCCACCACACACACCAACCACACACACATCCTAAGTTTCTTGACAAACAGGTGTGTCTTTTTTTACATATAAGAAACGACCTCGACTAACTAGACCTAATCACCAGTCAGTGTGGCTGTTAACAATGAAATCCCTTCAGCTCCAGCCATCTTCCATAGACGCCGTTCCTCACCGGCTTGGACTAATGCAGCAGCTAGACTGTGAGGAACTCCATCAAAGACACAGTGATTCTGGTGATTCCAAATATCCAAGCACCCAAAATGATGAAAGAGTTGAGTCCCTGTCTTGCTATTCCTCCTGCAGCTTCACTGACCCCTCCACCATTCCATGAAGCACAAAGCTTCAGGTTGCGGTGAGAGTTCCTGGAGGCCAACTCTGAGCAAGTGAAACCAAAATTGGCATGCAAAAACACGACATAAGAAGATGGTCAATAGTTTTCGTGCTCCTGTTCACACAGCGGGCAATGTTCAGGATGGTCTAACTCTAATCCTCGGCGAGCTAGGCGGTCAGCTGTCCAATATCTGTTGTGTAATACCAACCACATGAAGAAGCGGCACTTCGAAGGCGCCCACGTCTTCCAAATCCTCTCATATGGCTCAAACTGAATCGGACCCACAAACATCCCTTCTTATGTCAACTTTGCTGAATGTGTGCCACTTGGAAACAAGCGCCAGAATGAATATCCATGCCGAGTCTACCAAAATAATAATACCTATAACAGCACCCTATGTTCTTTCACGTAGTAGCTGCTAAATTTATTCGATTCTATTTATCATTACCTGGGATTTCCTGTTGTTTATAAATATCTATAGATATATTCTATTGGTACCTTATGAAAAGTTTGTGCTCCTTTCTATTTTGTGTTTACCTTTGATTAGTACAGTTAATCTGTCCATCTTAGTTGGTGCAAATGGAAAGAGACAAATATGGTTGAGCACGACATATCTGATTTGTATAGGACTATATTTTTCTTCTAGTAATAAAGGTTAGGTGTACACTTTGTAGTATCTGATCAGGGTACTGCATCTCTTTTTTCAAGTCACCACCATGAACACTTAGTGCAATCATGCGCAAATAACCAGGACCTGGGACTCCTTTTATCTTTTTGGCTTCCATCAAAATCAACTATTTTCCTTTACAATTCTACTGTTGAATTTCTCTCCCTTGCTTGTGCATGCAGGACATTTGGCATCATATACATTCTCTGCTGCCGATGCGAGATGCTGCCCGAGCTGCATCCGTGTCTCGTGCCTTTCTTCATTCCTGGAGATGCCATCCCACCCTCACTTTCAGTAGCGAATCATTGGGATTGAATGAAATGCATGCGGAAAGGATGGATTGGCTAGCGCTTTCTCAAGCAAAGTTGGCCACATTCTGGCAATGCACTCAGGCATTGGTTTGAAGACGCTCCAGATTCATGTTCCCTCATATTTCAGTACAAAGATTATTGTTATCTTGACAGTTGGCTTCAGACTGCTCTCACACCAGGGACCGAAGAGCTCACACTTATCTTGCATCCATTGAAGGGAAAGTACAATTTCCCATGCTCACTTTTATCGAATGGGAATGGAGAATCAATTCGATATATTCACCTTGTCCGTTGTTCCTTCCACTCGCAGCTAGCTACACTTGGTTGTTTAAGAAGTCTGACGAGACTGCATCTGTGTCTTGTGCGTATTACGGGGGAAGAGTTGGAGTGCCTTCTTTGCAATTCTCTTGCTTTAGAGCGGTTGGAAGTCAGATACTGTAGTAAGATAGTTTGCCTGAAGGTACCTTGCAGACTGCAACGGCTCAGCCATCTGGAGGTGATTGGGGGTGGCAGGCTGGAAGCGATAGATAACGAAGCTCCAAATCTCTCCAGTTTTATGTTTGGAGGAGACAATGATGTGAGATTGTCACTTGGTGAAACACTGCAAATGAAGAGACTAACGATCCAGCGTTCCGGTCAGTTTTTTATGCCCGTACTAAACTTCCATCCATGATGCCAAATCTTGTAGCACTTACCCTACGTTCAGGCAGAGAGGTATGACATTGGACTGATTAGTTTTTCTTTTTTTGAACTAATGAGCAGGAGCAGTGGAGCACTGCTCTTTCATTTAAGATACAGAGAAAAGTAAACAGGTTCAGATCAGTACATGTTTATTGTTACATTGTTAAACAAGTGAAACACAGAGAACCAAACATGGTTAGCCCCAAACAACTACTCCCGCTGATGGCCATTGCTCGTTTCTTCTTTGATCAGAGCAATAGGGTGGCTGAAGTGCTTGATTATGGAAACCCCCCCCTGTTCCTTTCTTTACATATGTTTCAGGTCATGTAGATGATGAGCGTGGCCCATTTCTTCCTTTCCTTTGCTTGACTGATTAGTGATATGCAAGTAGATACAACAGCAAGTAATAGATTGGAGTATAACTAATCCGGCATATTTATGCAGGCGGTTACACCAATGCTGCATAGCAAATTCCTTCACCTCAGGCACTTGAGTATTAGCCTTAATGGAGTGCCTTTTTCCCCGAGCTATGATTATTTGTCTCTGGCTAACTTTCTCAATGCTGCTCCTTCTTTGGAAACATTCCACTTGGATGTAAGTCATTGTTCATACTGATATCATTTTAGTAGCTATATTTGTTGGAACCATATAACTTGAAACTTGTCTTTTCCATTATAGGTATGGCAGCAACACATGAAGCATGTCTCGATTTTTACCGATTCATCAGATCTGAGGCAGAACAAAGAACACCAGCATCACAGCCTCAAGAGTGTGACGATCAAAGACTTCTGCTGTGCTAAGAGTTTGGTTGAGCTTACACGCCATGTTATTGAGAGAACAACGTCACTTGAGTGCATGACATTAGAAGCCCCTCAGAGTATCCTGAGGTGTTCAGACCGTGACAACAAATCTGGCAGATGTTTCCCAATGGATAGGGATGTTCTCATGGAAGCTCATAGAGCACTCTTGGCCATCAGAAGATACATCGAGCCAAAGGTTCCCTCGACTGTAAAACTACAAATTTTGGAGCCCTGCAGCTGTAATGCTGTTTAACTTTAGATGCCTTGTTTAGGTTAGTTAATTCAATCCTTAGATATGTGACTGATGTTATGTAGTTTTTGTAATGATTTCAGGCACTCATGGTCTTGTTTAGCTTTTTGTTATACAAATTTATACTCTCTCTCGAGTACTGAAGAGCAACAATGTGTCGTCTTGTGTCCAGTAAACACAGTTAGCATTAGTTTTATTTTCACAAAAACTGATCGACTCTGTCAGGACTGAGGACTGAGCTGCTTTGCTTTAGTCGCTTAGCCTTTTTTCTAGAAGGAAGTGCACGTTTGGACAGAACAAAACGAGAGGTTTTAGCTGTTTACTCCCTCCGTCCCAAAATAGTTGTCACCGGACATCATGTTTGACTCTTCGTCTTGTTCAAAAAAATTATTTAAATATAAAAAAATATGTTATGATTAAAATATATTCAATGATAAAACAAATTGTAAAAAAATAAATAAGATTTGAGCAAAAAATTTGAATAAGACGAGCAGTCAAAAAAGTCAACAGCGACATCTATTTTAGGACAGAGGGAGTAGGTTTTAGAAGTACACTGCATCAGTAACCTGCACATTATTACTAGTAGTAGTTAGCAAGAGACAAACACAGATCACGCAGTTAGTGCATTGCAGTTGGACAGAAAACGCAGTTATCTCAGTTGTATTTATTCGACACAGACACAGCACCAGACACGTGTCGAACATCCCAAGTCCCTACTGTATACCAGAAACATATATTCATGGAACTGCACAGAGCAGGTTCTTGAAATCACATGTAGCAGATAGTAAAACAAAAGACATCACAGGCCAAAGATCAGTCATGTTTGAAATGATAACTTTGGATTCAAATCTTTGGGCACTT
Source organism: Eragrostis nindensis (assembly GCA_012490785.1). Lineage (NCBI taxonomy): Eukaryota > Viridiplantae > Streptophyta > Magnoliopsida > Poales > Poaceae > Eragrostis > Eragrostis nindensis. The sequence continues at coordinate 9,437 of JAAXCT010002290.1, forward strand.
CAACCTCGATTGCCACCACATCAGGAAGCCCACGCCAACATTTATAGAGAAGACATAGCAATAAACAGACATACGAACTCAAACTTGATAGCGTGAGCCTCATCAATTCAACGAGGCAGACAATAGTCATGGTTAACACCACACCAGCACATCCAGATTCCTTATATACCAAGCACCACATGGTCTCGAGACTATCTGTAGACCCTTTCTGACATACTAATTCGCATCTCAAATAGATACTTCCTCTTTTGGCAAACCAAAGGAGTGATGGAGAGAATCGATCACAAGACGGTTTTAGCGAGCGGGTGCACTCACATGTCACCAATCGACAAACTAGGAGTGACGGAGAGTATCTGAAATTAATTTGCATTTTGATTGTATGTAATTACACTCCTAATTCAGGAAACCAGAGTACTTTGCATTTTGATTGATTCGCAATAAAAAAGCACACTACATCATTAATCTGCACATTAGTTAGCAAGAGACACAGGTAATTTTTTGAAGGGAAACAGCAGGTGCTCTGCCTTTGCATTATAGGAGAAGAAAATACAGAAGTTCAAATCGAAAAAATGGTTGGTTAATTGTTGCATATTAGTCGTGTTACAATAGCCGCCGCGTCCCCCTCGCACGCGCCTCCTCGACGCCACCGCCGCCGCCGGCGAGGGCGCCGCCGCCGCCTCTCCGTTCCGCGCGCCGTTCGACCCATTCGGCTTCCGCGCGGCGGGGAGGGCCTCGTCCGCGGCGTGCGGGGCACGTCGTCGCCGTCAGGGCGACGGTGGCGCCGGCGGCTGCCGCTGTGGCCGAGGACGACAACCTCCGCATCTCCGGCAGCCGGAAAAGGAGCTGGACCAGATCTACGGAAAAATGGCTCTCCGCTCTCACTCCCCACCGCCGCCCGCGCTCCGCCAACCCCGTCGCTAGTCCTCGCCGTGGTTCTCCGTCGACGCTAGGATCTCCTCGCTAGTCAAGGTCCTGGTTCCGGCGACTCGCGCTCTCTCTCAGCCATGGTGTCGATGGATGGCTCTCCTGGTTATCTCATTGAGCTGGAGAGGGACAGGCAGTTGGCTGAGCTGGTCCGTAGCTGGGATTTCTCGCGGGGTAAGCACTTTCAAGCTGAAGTTCTTCGCAAGTTTCGATCTTCTGTGCACCACCCTTCCTCCTCGCCACATGGTTCTTTCTTTCTGCTCGCGATTTTTCGTCGTCACCTCTTCAGGCTAACCGAGGACACGGTTAGCATGGCTCTGCATTGCTGTTTGGGCGGTACTCCTGCTGGTTTTCATGTTCAATTTTTGCAAGATCGCCACTACAGATTCTCTGTCTCTTCCAAGCATGTTGGCCTCTTTGTTCGTTCTCTCAAGCGCATCACCACAGAGCACTTTGATGTTTACTTTCATATGTGGCGGGATGGCGGAGATAATTGGGACAGAGAAGAAAAGAAATGGCTTCAGGAAGAAGAGAACAGCTGGACTACAGTCTCTCACAAAAGAAGAAGAAATCTTCTTTGCAGAAGCGTGTTCACTTCCGGAAGAAGCTGATCCAGGATTCGCCTCCTATCAAATCAAAGCCACAAGAGCTCATTTCTGTTATTAAGATTGGTGATTTCTATTGCCCTCTTCCTGAAGCTTCGTCAGGAACTGGGAATCATTTTATTGGATTTTCTTCAGCTCAATCTGTCCTGAGTGGCAAGTTTCTTGGCAAGGTTACTGCTGACACTGAAGGAATTCACCGTGTTCTTACTCGAAACGAGTGCAACCGGTCATCCAATGTTGCAATTATTCCGGTGCCAAAAGTGTCTGAAACTCTCAACAGTGATTTACGCCTTGATTCCAATGTTGGCCATGCAGAATACAGTACTACCTCTGCACAGGCAACGTTGAGTCTTACAGGTGCAGCTCCCAACCCCCCTCTAAGTCGCTCTCTAATTCATTGTTATAAATGCTTGGGAGTGGGTCATATGGTCAGAGACTGTGTTAGTGATTTCCGTTGCTTATTCTGCTATAACTATGGGCACCGTGCTAAACAATGTGTTAAGAGGCGCTTATCTCAACGCCATAAGTGGGCTGTCAAGCACAGAAAATTGCCTGGGCCGGATGAGAACAAGGGGCTTGAGCCCAGCCAGCACCTCTCGGTTTCCATCGAAAAAAGCAACATTGAAGAGGCTGGAATTCCCACCGAAAGTGACTCTCTGCACTCCCCGCCTACATTAGCTGTGAGTGGTGATCCACATTCAACTGAAACACATTGCTCTGCTCCAAACGCTGAAACACCTGCTGGCTCCGTGCACCACGCTACAAGCTCTTCTCCGTCCGGGGAGAGTCCCATCATGTCTGGGGAGGTTCAGCTTGTTGCCAACATGGCTGATAAATTCATGGCGCAAATGCAATTCAATGAGCAAGTGAATCACCATCAACAGCCCCAGGATGACATGTCAGACTCTGAAACTGAAACTGAAACGCTATCGTTCGGGGAACATCAGAAATTTGTTCAGGGCCCTGGTACTCAAGAAGTGGATATTGCCCAAGAAGTGGATATTTCAGTCAACTCTCAGATGGGCAACAGCACCTCAACTAACTGCCTTGTGGTTGTTCCAACTGAAACCTCGAATGCTGTTACCCTCATACAAACTGAAATGGTGCCTACCACTCAAGTGACTGATGACGAAGCTCAGCGTCAAGCTATCAACAATTTCCTCGCTGTTAGTGTAGTCAGGCTGCTGGAACAATTTGCGCAAGGTTCCATCCTACCCTATAATGGTTTGGTCAGGATTCACATACCGGAGTCAGTGATCACCATTGATGTGCAAGCCTTGGGTCTGCAATCTCGTAGTGTCAGAACTGTTGGGCAGGGTGCTTCCTTTGAAGTAGCTGCAGGGGCACTGCAGCCAGCCAACACTATGGAGGTGGCACAACCAGCAATTATCAACAGTCTTATAGCTGAAACTGAAACTCAAGCAAATGGCCCAGTTGCACCAAGGGATGAAGAAACTGAAACTCAAGCAAATGGCCCAGTTGCACCAAGGGATGAATGGGCTTTCAAGAAGGTTTACTTCAGGAAGAGGCTGAAGGGCAAATCCTCATTATCTGTTGGAGCAGTTCCTGTGCAAGTGCCAAATGAGACTCAGAACCCTCCTATTTTTCTGAGTTCCAGGAAGACTACAATACTCCAAAATCAGGAAAGGAATGCAGGAAAGTTTTATCAAGAAAGAGGAAGTGCACTCCTGACCCAGCTCCACAATCAACAAAGCATCTCAGGAGGAGTGTCAGGATGGACAATGTTAACCAAGGACACAAAGCTGAATCGGTTGCTACTATCCTGGGTCCAGTTACCAGAAGCAAGGCAAAAAACAAGAAGGTTACCTCTCCTGCTTCACTTGCTGGTAATTTACTTCTTGCCGAAATAGCAGCTCAAATTGATTTCCCTGGCCTCACTGATTTAGAAGAAGCTGCTAACAAAGGCATCACCTTCCCTGAAATTCCTGTAATGGAGATACAAAAAATTGCAACTGAGAAGTGCCGAATCTCTCCTTCGGAAGTGACGGCAGAACTGCTCCTGGCTTCAAGATCTGACGAAGTGAACATTGGAGAAGGGAGCAGTGGAGCTGATGCTGCGGAGGTTATCAATGGATAATCCATTACTACTTGGTAATTCAGGCAGGGAATGCCCTGCCAGACTCTGCTGCTTCTGGGTTTTAATTCCTGAACTTCTTAAGATGATGAGCTCTATAACTCTTAAGTTGAAGCAGGCTCATTTCTGGAATGCCTGCTGGTGTTTATGTGATGATGATGTATTGTACAAGATCAATCACCTGCTCCCATGGAGAAATGCTTGCTCTGCGGTGTGATAACTTGGCTGAGAACAAACGGCCTTTGTCTGTTTGGTTGTCCTAGCATAAATTGGTTGATTAATGGATAATAGGGCCACTAGCAGAAACTGGACTGTTCTCAACTGGAACATCAGAGGCTTAAATGCGGATGACAAATGCAATGCGGTCAAGGATAAAATCGAAGAAAGTGCTTGTTCTGTGTTTTGCATCCAGGAAACGAAGAAAAGCCAGTTTGATCACTCCTACATAAAAAAGTTAGCCCCCAACGTTTTAACAAATTTGCATATTCTCCATCAGTGGGAGCATCAGGTGGTATCCTGATAGGTTGGATGGGGGCTATTTTGAAGGTGAAGTAATCCATAACGAAAGATTTGCTGTCACGGTCAAATTCACCTCAAAGCTCAATGGGAAAGTATGGTTCCTTACCTCAGTGTATGGACCTTGTCATGGCCAGGAACGAGATGATTTTGTGCAATGGCTGAATAATCTAGATATCCAGGATGAAGTTAACTGGATGATCATGGGAGATTTTAACTTCTATAGATCCTTGGTGTGACAGAAACAAAGAAGGGGGGAACATCAATGACATCATGATCTTCAACAGTATAATCAGCAATCTTGGTTTGCAGGAAATTCCTCTAAAAGGGAGAAATTATACATGGAGTAATATGCAAGAAAATCCGTTGTTAGAGCAAATTGACTGGTGCTTTACTTCATCAAACTGGATTACAGAGTATCCCAATCCTTGCTTTGCTGCTCCCAATGGCTAGACCAACCTCGGACCATATCCCATGCATGGTTAAAATTGAGACCTCTATACCAAAAGCGAATGTTTTCAGATTTGAAAACTTTTGGGTCGACCACCCGGGTTTCTATGAAGTTGTACAAACAATATGGAATATACAAGTTCAAGCCACAAACAGTGCCACACGCATCACAGCTAAGTTAAAACTACTCAGGAAAGCGCTCAAAAAATGGAGCAAGAGCATTTCAAATCTGAATGCTACTATCAGAGATTGCAACTCAGTCCTTGAGGTCTTAGACAAACTGGAGGAGCAGAGGCCACTCTATGTACAAGAGCTAAATTTCAGGAAAATCCTAAAAGCTCATATCCTAAGACTCCTCAAATACAAGAAAGAATACTGGAAACAGAGATATACAATTCGGTGGACTAAGTTCGGAGATGAAGGAACTAAATTTTTTATTGCAGCTGCAACTGAAAGATACAGGATAAAACTATCACCAGCCTTGACGCTTCTGATGGCAGAACAATCACAGAACATCATGAAAAAGCTTTCTGTTATGGGAGGAGTACAAGAACAGAATGGGTACCACCGCAAACCCAAGTATGTGTTATGATCTGCAGAATCTGGTGCAATCACATGACAACCTAAGTCATCTGTCAGAGCCTTTTACAAAAGAAGAAATTGACAACATAGTAAGGTTAATGCCAGCAGACAAAGCTCCAGGCCCAGATGGATTTAATGGTCTCTTCCTGAAAAAATGTTGGCCAATCATTAGAGAAGATTTCTACGAGCTTTGCTTCGATTTCTTCAGTGGCAAAATTGATCTCCAAGCAATCAACAGTTCCTTCATCACACTTGTCCCAAAAGTCAACAACCCAATAACAGTTAATGACTTCAGGCCCATATCATTGCTCAACTGTGTTATGAAGATCATCACCAAGCTAATGGCCAACAGGCTGCAGTCCGTAATCATCCCAATCATTCACCAAAATCAGTATGGCTTCATCAAAACGAGGACAATTCAAGACTGTCTAGCATGGTCATATGAATATATTCATCAGTGCCAGCACTCAAAGAAAGAAATAATCATTCTAAAATTGGATTTCACAAAAGCTTTCGATACCATTGAACATAGCACCATTCTGCTAATGCTGCACCATCTGGGCTTTGATGAAAGATGGATCCAATGGACAAAAAAGATCCTAGACTCTGGTTCATCATCAATACTTCTGAATGGAACGCCGGGAAAGCAATTTCACTGTAAAAGAGGAGTTAGACAGGGGGATCCTCTATCTCCCTTACTTTTTGTGCTGGCTGCCGACCTCCTCCAATGCATCATCAATAGGGCTCATCAACAGGGTCTTCTGGAACTGCCCATTCCTTCCAATACTGATGCAGGATACCCAATAGTTCAGTATGCGGATGACACCATATTGCTCATGAAGGCTACCCAAAGAAGCTTGTTTTGCCTCAAGGGTCTGTTAGAATCGTTTGCACAGTCAACGGGATTACGAGTAAATTACTCCAAATCATGCTTGGTCCCTTTAAACATTGATGCCGAAAAAGCTGAGCAGCTAGCAGGAACTTTTGGATGTAAACTAGAGTCTTTACCCTTCACTTATCTAGGGCTGCCAATGGGTACTACAAAGCCGAGAGTGGATGACTATGGTCCAATAATGAATAGAGCTGAAAGATGTCTCACCTCAATATCAACCTTCTTAACTCATGCTGGAAGGGTTCAGCTGGTCAATTCACTCATCTCTTCACTTCTCACCTATGCCATGTGCACACTATATGTCCCAGCCACAGTAATTGAATGTGTTGAAAGAGCTAGCAGGCATTGTATTTGGCGCAGTTCAGAAAGTAATGCCAAAATGAAACCCCTTGTGTCATGGAAAAAGGTCAGACGGCCAAAAATGAAAGGTGGATTGGGAATTATAAATTTGGCAGCTCAGAACATTGCTTTACTTTTGAAGTTCCTGGACAAATTCTACAACAAGAAAAATATTCCTTGGGTCAAGCTTATCTGGAGCACACACTATGCAAATGGCAAAATCCCCCATGCCTCCAAGGAAAAAGGTTCATTTTGGTGGAAAGACTTGCTAAAACTATGTGATACTTTCAGAGGCATAACTGCATGTAAAGTTGGCGATGGTACCACAACAGCGCTTTTTTGGTCTGATTGTTGAATGGACATCTATTACAAGAAAAATTCCCAAGACTATTTTCATATGCCAAAAACAAACACATTTCAGTAGCACAGTTTTTGCTCCATAACGCAATTGGGGAGCAGTTCTTTCTGCCTCTATCTGAGCAAGCATTCCAGGAACATCAAGAACTGCAAATTATCATTCAAAACATACAAATCTTGGAAGACACAAACGACAGGTGGTCATATATTTGGGGTTCTGACAGATACTCTTCATCCACTTTCTACAACCTCCCATACAGAAACATGCAGCCTCCACACAACCATTCCTGGATTTGGAATTCCAGATGCTGCAATAAGTTGAGAGTTTTTTGCTGGCTCCTACTTATGGATAGGCTCAACACCAGAAATATTCTAAAAAGGAAGAAGCACAAAATTGAGGGCAACAACTACTCCTGCATACTATGTACAGTAAGGCCTGAGGAAACAGCTTTTCATCTGTTCTTTAGGTGCCCTTTCAGTCAAAGATGCTGGCAACGACTAGGAATACAATGGAACTACCAGCTCAGCTTCTTTGACATGATGGTGGAGGCTAGAAGCCAGTTTCTAATGAATTTTTCATGGAAACATTTATCATTGGGGCTTGGCAAATTTGGAAACAAAGAAATAACTTCATCTTTGAAGGAAACCTTCCTCCTTCCAGAGCTGGAACAGCAATTTTGTTAAGAAGGTCTTCTGCAAGCTCATAGGATCAAGGAGGCCAAACGAGACTCCTTCCTCCTTTGGATTGATTCCTGTAGATAGTTGGGTTTCAGCTTTCTTGTTCAGTTCTGAGTACCTCCGGTGCTCCTTTCAGTTTTCCTTTCCTAGATTAGCCTCAGTAGTTTTTCCTTTGGTTCTTCCCTGTTAATTTGCTTTATCTTCTTTGTTCTTGTTTTCGTTTTCTTCGTTTAATGGAAAAAAAAAAATTACAGTGGGGGCTTCCCTCGCTGTGTTCCGGGCTCAAAAAAAAAAAATGGTTGGTTTTAGCTACCAGCAGGTAGTTTTAGCTACCAGCTTCTAAGGAAAGAAAACAACAGGTACTAATCAGGTGTGTAATACATCCCTGAGACAAGCAGACCTCGAATTGAGGTACAGTACAGGTTACAGACATAAATAACAGGGATAGGGAAAAAAGCTCGGATAGGCAGCAAGATAAAACTCAAGCACTGACAACACAGATCATGCAGTTGCAGCAGTACAGAAACGCATTTATCTCAGCTGTATTTGACTTTGAACAGCAATCAGATGCATGTCGAACATCCCAACTGCTGTATACCAGAAACAGAGCAGGTTCTTGAAATCACATAGCAGATAAAATAAACACATCACAGGCAAAGGTGTATTTATCGATTGCCACTACACGGAAGCACAAATCACCATTTCACAGAAGAGCAGCCATACGAACTCAAGCTTGATAGCGTGATCCAAATCAAATTGTACGAGCAAACGGTAGTCATGAAGAACAACACAGCATTACATTCAGATTGCTTACACTCAGCATCTCATGATCTCAAAACTATCTGTGGACCTAATGGCACCACTGTTCCTGACCTACTACTAATTCGCATCTCAACAAGATACTTCCACTATTGACAACCAATCAACAAACCAAGAGTTATGGGACAGATTCGACCACAAGTAGGACGGTTTTAGTGCGCGCGACTCACATGTCCTCGTCGTCGTCGTTCAGGTCGAGGTGGAAGTTCATGAATTCCTGGATCTCGGGCCTGATTTCCTTGAGGCGGTCCCGAAGCCACCCAGCAGGGTCCTTGCCGTGCTCGCCGCGTAGTAGCGAAGCAGCGGCGCCCCTGATCCTGTTGGACAAGGGCACCGTGAGGACCCTCAGATCCGCTGGAACGTGGTTCTTGACGGTCTTGAGAGCGTCGCCGCGGGAGCGGAGGCGACGAAGGACCTCCCGGTCGAGTGGGTTGGCCTCGAGGTTGGGGAAGAGGATCTGCTCGACCTCGACGAGCAGCGTGGCGGGGCGCGCAAGCTTCTGTAGCACGGCCTCCTGATCGCAGGTCCAGCCCATGGCCTTCTTCTCCACCACGGTGTTGAGGTACTCGGGGGCGTCGCGGACCGCGTCGAGGGCGAAGACCTGGATATGATGGGGCTCCTCGATGGCGCCGATGGCGTGGATGTCGCCGAGGCTGCGTACCCATGCAGCAGGTAGCGCCGCGAGCTGGATGGTGGCGTCCAGGCATGCCTGGAGCCGGACGGCGATGGGGTGGAGGCGGTCGGTGAAGCCCTGCTCGCCCTTGATCGCCACACGGGCCGCGGCCGTCAGCATGGTGGACAAGGGTCTCGCGAGGTAGGCGAGCGCAGCAGGGGTGTGGTAGCTCGATCGCGCGCTGAGGCGGCGGATGGCGTCGCCGCAGGATCCCAGACGGCGCACCATGTCCATGTTGTGCTCGTTGGTGTTGAGCGCGGGGAGGATGACGCCGTCGACCTCAATGAGCAGCAGCGCGCAGCGGGCCACCTTGCGGATCCGCGCCTCCTGGCCGCAGATCCAGCCCGCGCCCGCCTTCTCCATGACGAGGGCGAGGTACTGAGGCGCGTGGCGGACGGCGTCGATAGGGTCGATGACGAGCTCGCGGGGGTCGACGACGACCGCGAGGGCCTCGAGCGCGGCGAGGCTGGTTACCCTCACGAGAGGGAGGGCCATCTGGCCGGGCAGGGACGGTTCCAAGCGCAAGCGGAGAAGGGATTGATCGGGCGTGGGGTGGGGGAGGAATGGGGTGTGGTACGCGAGCGCGATCGATCGAGCGCGGCCGCGGCGTGCGCTTCCATATTTTATAGCGCCCAGAGCTCCGAGGGAGGGAAGGAGAGGCGGCGGGGAGAGTTTGGGCGGGAAACTGATGCCGATCCACGTCAGCTCTCCCTCGACTTCTCATTGGCTGAGCGCCAGTGTCGCGGATCGCCATCCGCGCAACGACGCATTTCCACCCTTGGATCTCAAGGGACGGACACAAATCGAAACGAGAAGCACACGCTCGCCAACAGAAAAAACAGCTCGGCGTGAGTTTGCTGCTGACCTGGCCTGGTTCGTTTGTTATGCTTACGTCACCGGGTTCCAAGCTTCAAATGGAATCAGGGGTGTTCGTTTCTCTAGACCTAAAGGTCACATCAAAACTAATCTTGTTATTTAAACGTTTTAAATAAGTCTAATTAAAAAACTAACTGCAGAACCTTGTAATAATTTGCGAGACGAATCTAACAAGGGTAATTAAGCCGTAATTAGACGATAGTTACTGTAACATCACTGTAGCGAAATATAGATTAATTAGGCTCATTAGATTCGTCTCGCAAATTAGCCCACATCTGTAAAAAAGTTTTGTAATTAAACTTATTTAAGACGCCTAAATAGCAAGATTAGTTTTGATGTGACCTCTAGGCCTAAATTGCCGAACAGTCACTCAGTTTCCACACGGTTCACCGCATTTCTGATTCGTTTGCACAATTACTCTCCTTCCAATTTTATCTTCAAAATGATAGCTAGGCATGACTAGGCTGCGTTGGGCGCATGGGGTCTAAACTTTAGAGGGTTTTTGTGACGAATATTGTGATTACAAATAAAGTTTAATTACAAAACTAATTTTAGGACTCCGCTCGAATTCGCGAGACGAATCTAATGAGGGTAATTAAGGTGCGATTAGAAGATAGTTACTGTAGCATCACTGAAGCAAAACAGAGATTAATTAGGCTCATTAGATTCGTCTCGCGAATTAGAGGGGGGTTGTGACATAGATTTTGTCATTAAATTAATAAAAGTGGTTTTAAATAGCAAGATTCTCTTCGATGTGATAGGTGCTAAAAATTATAGGAGGTGCGCCGAACGCCCTGTATATCCAAGTACAAAATGTTTACCACATTTGTAGGCCCACATGTCACATACACATGTGCATTTCCAACTTTTTCTTCACAACATTGACTGTTCGTAATCCACCCCGCGTTACCATTGTTTTTTTTTTAGCTTCTTTCCTCTTCAGTTTGCTTTGCTCTTCTTTTTTCCCCCCTTATGCGTCAAGGGATCTCCCAGAATTCAGCAAACATGTGTGTGTCATTCTTGATCATCACCATGGTCTCCTCATCGCACCTTCTTATCCATCAACCTGATCGGCCTTCTTGATAGCTGTCTTAGGCCTCTTTTAGCAGGGAAGTGGCTTTGGCTCGTGACATAATTAGCTAAAAGCTGTACCAAACACATGTGAAGAAAATGGTCATCCTCAAAAACTATGATAAGTCATAAGCTAGTTTTTTGGCCTTTGTTGGCTTCGCCTCTCTTTTTCTCACACATTCATTAGCATAAGCCGGATATAAGTTGATTTACCAAACGTTTCTAAGAGTGCTTCAGCATATCCAAAAACAGCTTCATCACATGCAAAGCCAAAGCTCTTTTTTTATAAGCTGATAAAGCCCTACCAAAGGGCACCAAAGTTTTTTTTCTTCGTGCGCCTGAATTAGCGTCGTCAGCTTATTTTTTAGCACTTAAAGCAAATCTTCTCCGCTGGTCCTGCCAAATTATCCTCACATCACATCCAGCCAGGGAAACGAACGGGGTTAGGAAGTGAAGAACAACACACATAATTTATCATGAGGTCAATCAGTTTGGGGTAGTTCTTCAAACCTGCGCTCCGTTGCCTTTCGTTCTGGCTTCCCTTGCCTTGGGCTGGGTTTAGTTGTTCGAAAATAGAGGTTGTTTTTGATCTAGCGAAAGTTTATATCTGAGTTAATACATCAACGGTTTTTGAATTTGTCTCGCAGTGTCATCTAGGTTTATCAACTGCAAATTGCCTAAGCATATGCTTAAACTTGTCTCGCAAATTATCATTCAAGGTCTATGGACTTGCAAATTTCATATGCAACTCTTTGAACTTGTCACCTGATGTCATCCATATCCACATATTCATTATGAAGCATAATTGCGCCTTGTGGCATGCCACGTGCACTTCTAAGCTATCATATTCCACCTATCTATTTCAGTTGTCCCCTTCTCCTCCCTCCTCTGTGCAAAACTTCCACCGCTATGCGATGGTCATTGCCCGATCTTCATGTTCCCATCGTGGGCATAGTTTCATCCACGCGACTAGCACTCGGGTGATATCTCCACACCTTACCGCTCCATATTGACTCATGTAACTTTGTGTCGAAGCCATCTTCTATGACTTCCAATCAAAAGTATTATCTGATCCATCATCAATGATTAACAGTCACACGTATGTAGATAAGATTGTGCGTCTAAATAGAGATTTGGACCTAAATGACGCTTTTGAAACAAGTTTAAAGATACGTATATGCATTTTACAAGTTTATGACATTGCGAACAAATTTGAGAACCGCTCTGCTCTCTCCTCTTTGAAGTCTCCCAATTCGTGCGGCGGTCAACTAAAAAAAATAAAATAAATCGTGCGGCGGACCGGCGGTATCCAGAAACCTCCGGCCGAGCCTGACTGAACTGAAGCCACCCACGCGCGAGAAAGGAAATGGCGGCCGCCACTGTGCTCGTCTTCGTCTCCTCCTCCCGCGGCAACTGCCCCTATCCATTCCACCGCCACCACTCAAGGCCCCAGCTCCTGCCTTCACTCTCCGCCCTCCATTCCCCCCTTCGCCGTACCTGCCTGCCGCTCCTCGGCCCCCTCCCGCGGCGCCGGCGCAATGTCTCTGCGGCCTACGGCGACGACGATATGGACGACGACTTCGGCGACTTCGACCCGGACGACGCGGACGCCGTAGGCGAGGACGACGACATCGACAATGAGCAGGACTATGACGTCGACTACGACCGCCTCCTCGCCCCCGTCAAACCGCCGCCGCCCTCCTTCTCCGCCGAGGAGGGGGACATCGCCATGGTCGCCGCCGAGAGCTTCGTCTCCACGCAGGAATCCGCCTCCGACACCGTCGTCGACTACTCCATCGACGAGGACGAGTTCCACAAGATATGCCTGCTCCACTGCGACTTCTTCATCCGGAAGGTGCCCGACCCAGATGACGACGTCTTCGACTTCAGAGAGGTATATCCTCCTAACATCCACTGCTTGGCTGCTTGCTAGTACTATATTCTCACTGATGGTATTTAGTTTCATCAAACCTGACTGTTAGTACCACGCTTTTGGTCACCGTGACATTTCTTCAAACACGTTCGATGCAGTTTTTTTGAGCGCTGCTCATTTTTCTGAACATGGTATTTCTGTGCAACAGATGTATGTCACACCACCAGACACTGATATCTACTCCATTCCGAGGGTTCTTGCCCCATTGCCACAGAAGGTGCCCATATAAATCTCAACTATTTCTTACTTCAGTTGAACTTAAAATCAAGCTTGACGTGTAACTGCTGTTATTTTTTTTTCTCATGTTGGAATTAGTATGTGAGGTGCACGAAGAAAAACTTTGGACGCTACCACGTAAGTGAGCCACCAGTTGAGCATTTACGTGATCCCCTGTACAAGACCGAGAGGGAGATCATGAAGGTATGATGATAATTTGTCTGCTGTCTTATTTGTTGTGCCACCTCAATATGCATCTTTCTGTCACAATATCCAAGATGCACATGGCAAAATGTGTTGTGGACTTCTTTGGCAAGCAGAGTATCGCAGGAGAAGTGGCAAGTGCCGGATGAGTTAGTCGATGATTATCTAGTTTCCCAGGTTGTTAGTATCGGATTGTGTGAATTGATTTGTTACCAGGATTAGCAAGAGTTTGTTAGAACAACGAGTTTGTTATTCAATTAGCCAAAATGTGTTAGGGTGCCGGCTATATATTCAGGGGGCTTTCATTTTCAATAAATCAAGCAAGTTAAACCACAATTACTCAGAGCCACCACGGAGTGCAAGTTGGTTTAGTTTGCCAATTCGCCCCCTCCCAGTAATCGCCATATCAAAATGTTTCTTGAAAGTTACCAACAGAGTATTATGGGGTGCGATTGGTTTGCTGCCCAGGAGAGCCTGGCTCGCATCTCCCGTCCAGGCCCAGCTGAGACAGGTTGCAGGTGTGCAACATGGTGTTGTTTGGTTGGCTAGACCAATGCATGCAGGATAAGAAGAGCAGGTGATTGGTTAGCTGCACAGCACAGGCCGGAGCCACTTTTTTGCCTGTCGCGTGCTTCCTCGCGTACCGCGCGAGCCAGGCTGCGGAGAAACGCATTTCGTTTTCGTTTCCTGGCAGCCAGGCTCAGGGGAGGCTTCTGCACGCTATGAGCCAGGCTCCACTTCGCATGCAGCTAACCAATCAAAGCGATCCTGCATCCCTGCGGCCAGGCCGGCTCATATCCAGGAAACCAATCAGCCCCATGATGTTTTCCCTGACTACTTGCCATACGCTTCAAGTTAGAACATGTAGTGGTGTTCAAATATTATGGACACTGAAACAGGAAATAAGTGAACATGTCACTTACTTAGGTCTTTATGTTACCTCCTTGCTTACCCTTAGTAATGAGCTTCTTTTGACTATTGTTATTGCATAATATATGCTTCTTTTTTGCCCTTATTTTCTATGTGCATTGCAGCTCCCCCCTCCTTGATTGCTTCTCTATTTTGTAATGCATTGTACTTCTAGCTATTTTCCTCCTGCTTAATGAAAGGGCAGAGCACCTGCCATATTTTCTTTTAAAAAATATTGTACTTCTGGCTATGGGATTTCCTCATTTGTCATTCAAACTGTACGCCTCATAAGTTCTATATTGCAGGTTTTCTTAACCAGACACTATCGAAACAGACGCGCAGATGACCCAGATTTCTTCCTTGATTTTGAGGAGATTTATGTCATTGACTCAAAAACAAAGTCAATCACAAGAGCTAGAGTTGTGGTAAGATATCCACATCTAAATATATTTAAGCTATTAACTAGTTATTTTGACATTTTTAGGTTCGGCAAATTGGTTCATCGATAGTTTTGGAGTATCGTTTCTATCTGTTAAAGCCTCATATCACCCTGAATGTGAAAGAATAATTTCTGCTAGCAACTTCAAATCTGCATTGCTAGTTACTACCAGATGTACATTTGTTTTGTTAGTTCTACTAGAGATCTTCAATTTTCAGGTTAAAATAGTGCATTTTATTGAAAACACAGAATGTTCCATGTCATATCGGTTTATTTGTCAGAGCTCGGTTGAATATTTTGGGCATCTCAATTTAATTCGTAGTGCTCTCAGTAAATTTGCTGATCTTTGGGAAAATTCTTCATGCAACCAAGTATAATACAAAATGCCTACTTTCGGTGTACTTTGATCACTGATATATTGGTGTACTTAGATCACTGATATCCACCTGTCCTTGACAGGTTAGTGTTCCTGAAGGAAAGAAAAGAGATCGGCGGAATGACCTCCTACTTATACGCGATGGAGGGGAGTCCTTTAGAATAATTGATAAGGTAGTCTGCTTGCTTCAGATATTTAGCCTTTTGCTTTGTTTAAGCGGGCTCCAAAAAAATTAACTTTGGCTAACGGTATCATTACTGTACCAGACTAAAAGGGACGATGCAACCACTGTCATCCAAAGAGAAGAGTGGGCAAAGTCGAGACAGGATGTGGAGAAGCATTTCAGGAAACTCCGGGACTTTGACTACTCGAATTGGTTCTGAAGAAATGTCTGTTGGGTGCAGAGGAAATGGTCCTTGCAGCGATTTTGCTGTGTCTGCTGCTGACTGCATGTAGATAAGTTGTTTGTTACATGTAGAAGATATGCCATCTAGGGTGGAGCATGCACGAAACTTACATTCTGGTGAATCCATGTCTTTGGGAAGTAACCGAGCTAATGAATATGTTGCATTTTTGCTTCACTTTTTGCCTTGCTTAAAAAGCTCAGGCACACTGGTGCTCTGATGTTGATCGTTCCCACGTCCTTGAATTTTGGTCGTGACGTGTTTTCCATGTTCACCGATAATGATGGGAAAAGAAACGTGAAAAGAGAAATCTGACTCTGCAGCTCCTCCTCGTGTCCAAAAAAAAAAAAAAAGAGCAAAAAATAAAAACGGGGGTGTTCCGAGAATCGAACTCGGGACCTCTCGCACCCGAAGCGAGAATCATACCACTAGACCAAACACCCTTTTTGATATCGACTTTATTTTCTTTGTATAAGAACTACTCTACTTTGCAGATCGCATCAGGTACTCCGACATCTTGACTCAAAAAAAAAAAAGGTACTCCGATATCTTCAGTAATGTCCACTCGTGGTAAAATTATGTTAGAATCTTACACGCTTCAGTTGTTGCATGTTATAATACCAAAACTACGTGCTAAGTGAATTTGTGCATGTTACAACAAGTATACCTAAAAAAGCAGCATGAAAGATGGCAGCATGACAACTATCATTTGCTACATACACTAGAGGCATTGTATTTGAATAATTATGTGCTGAGTTGAGACATGCCTCTACGGGAAGGGTGGAGGAGCCCGTGAGAGGCATCTTGGCGCCATTCACAGCTCACGCCCCCCACGAGAGCTTGTATGTATATATACACCTCTTCCAGCCAAAACGTGCAAGAACAAGCCCATGCATCTTTATTCCCTTCTCCATCGTGCATGCTCTTGGAACCTAGCTATCTCTGTGCAGTCTTCTTCTTGCCACTGATCGATGACCCTGCATGGCAGCAAGCGTGAGTCCAAAGAAGACGCGTTATGTTTGCGTCACCATGCAAGCATCCCAGCATGCAAACCCCACTCCGATCCATAACTTAATCGTTTATAAACTGTCCTAGCTTTCTTGGTTCAGTTTATCTGCTGATGCACGGCGACAGACAATCCCTGCGTAACTGTACTTTTATTCTTGCTTATCCATCCATTCTTCTCTCTATGTATAAAAAAAAAACTCGACCTGCCAGGGGAAGAACCGCCCCCGACGGCATTTTTTAAGGAGAAGAGCCTTCTCACGCAAGCCGAGAAAACCCCCGAACCCCTCCCCATCCATACACAGGGACTCAGCTGGCCGTTGTGAGCTACGGCGCGAGTCTTTACCTATGCTTTGGCCTGGGGAGGACGAGGGGATTTTTTTACTCCGCACTGCAGCGTAGCATCTCAGCTACCGGTGCTACAGTGCGTTGCGGGCACTGTAGCGAACTACAGCACCCGCGGTGCCACCGCGCGCGCTCGAACCCGGGTCGCGAGCTCAACGGGAGCAACGCTCCCGGAGCGTCCTCCGCTGACCACTCGGGCGAGCCGCGCTAGGCTTCTCTCTCTATGTATAAGACATTTACTAACAAGTGACTGTAATTTCTACATCAGCTGGTTAACCAAAATATCGAGATCACTAGCTAGTCTTACATATATTACAATATTCATTAGTCTGATCTTCACTTCTTCACAACATAAGATATATAGAAGTTAGTACACGGTGGCAACTCTGTGTCTCTTGTTTGAGAGAGCAATCAGTGGGTGTCTGTTTGTAACTGGCTTGTTAATTATTAGCTTCTTTGGATGCATGAAAGCTACCCTTTTGTTGGGGAATTGAAAGCTCCATTCCTTTTATGACGTATAACTCTATGAATGAAACGTGTTGACGCACGCACGGATCACAGTAAAATAGAAAGAAAAAAAGGACCTAGTCTAAAACATATTCCTGTTAGATCGATCTAATATTTTCGCAGATGGAAGATATGAAATGGAACTGATCGAGGGTAGATATTCGCGCGGATACAATGTCAATGCTAATATATAACAACCAGTAAATGATAGATATTACTGAGTAGCCAGTAAGTTTCACTCAAGCTCCCCTACTTGTGGATATAAAAGAATTCACCATCATTGGTACCTGCGTTATGTAAGAAAGAAACCTTAATTAATATGTCTAAACTAGACAGTCGATCATTTAATTTGATCAGAGTGTATGAAAGAATTTATCCAAATTGATGGAAAGAAAAAGAGAGACTGAAATCTAGATGCATGTACAGTTTGCAACGGTTCACCATAAAGATATAATGTTACAAGCATAAAAATGAAGTACTGCAAACTTGTACAAAACAAGTCCAACTAAGGACAAGAAAAATAAATTAGAGCACAGCCTTTGTCTTAGGATACTCCAGCAGCCACTGTATATATATCATGTGCACCCCAATGATCAGTGCAGAATATCTGATCCCCAAAGCCCATGTGTATATATAACCAGAGGAGTGCTCCTGAACTCTTCAGTACTGGCTTTGATTTCTTTGTGTGTGGAGAGATCAAGGATGTCAGGAAAGGAGAAGAAAGCTGCAGCTTTCGAAGAGAAGCTCCAGCTTCTGCGCTCGGTTACAAAATCAAATGCGGTAAGTATTGCTTCTTTCTAATCTATTTTCCTTTTCAGTCAAAAGGTAGTTAAAAACACAGAATATAATTTCAGTTCCCTGGAAATTAATTTGCATTTTCTGTACTTGGAATGTTGTAGATTCTTTAGTATTAAACTTTTGCAGAACTGCTATGACATAATGTAGATTCTTTCGAAATCTTTGCAAAATCAGGTTAGTAAGATCAAGATCTTATCGAGCTATCAAAATTTGAGACTGTCAAATCAAACAACGCCTTGTAACAGCCAAAAAGAGCTAAATGCCTAAATGAGAGATCGAACTTTGCTAATTTTCTCTTTGATTCATTCAATGTGGTGATTATTTCAAATCCACTGGATCCATTTGTGGCATGTGCACTACTCGTCGTGTTAACTATCAATAATGTCCATCGTTGGTTTATGCAATGCATATATATTCAGGGAAACAAGACGTCGATCCTGGTAGATGCTTCGAAATACATGAGGGAGCTCAAGGACAAGGTTGACGAAGCAGCAGCTTCCTCGCAAGCTGCTGACAGCTGTAGCAGGAGTAATAGTATGCAGGTGGACGTTTCATCGGTGGATTTGGACAGCAGCAGGAGAGGATTCCGAATCAACGTGTCGATGGAGAGGAGCCGCCCTGGGCTGCTGGTGTCGGTGCTGGAGGCCTTCGAGGAGCTCGGCCTCGACGTCCTCGACGCCGACGTCTCCTGCGCCGACGACACCCCCTTCCGCCTCCAAGCCGCCATTGGATCAGGTGAGGGCGAAACCGTGGACGAGCAAATGGTTCGGCAAGCGGTGTTGCAAGCCATCAGCAAATGCATCAATAATAGCGACGGCGAGGAGTAATTAAGGAGAATGAACTTGAGCTATAAATTGATGCGATTCATCATCTCCATGTTGCAATGCAACAATGTGTACGCGTCACTCCAGACAAAATGTACAAATGAGTGTACAAGAACTGCACGCTCGATGTTCCATCATTGCTTGGTTCTTGTCGAGTTGTTATTATTAGCCAGCAACGCTCTCGTGATCTGAACGCAGAGGCTGGCGTTCCTGAGGGCGAAGTCGTGGTACTCGGGGGAGAAGACCACCTGCTCGGCGTGCTCCACCAGGGTGGCCATGGCGCGGTCCTTGAGGCCGGCGCTGCCGCTGAGCTCGGCGACCTCCAGCGTCCGCAGCACGTTCCGGGGCTCCACGCGCGCCGCCAGCCGCGCCTCGCAGGCACGCCGCAGGAACGGCACGTCGTACTTGTCGCCGGCCACCAGCAGCGCGTGCAGCAGGTGCTCGTCGTTGTCCTCCTCGATCAGCTGCAGGGCGCCGGTGTAGAGGAAGGAGAGGAAAAGGGAGAGCTCCTCATGACTGAGCTCAGGGAGGGAGATGGAGTCGCCGGCGGGGGCCTTGCACCGCTCGTCGTCGCCGGACAGCACGTGCCTCAACACCTCCGACCTCGCGGCCTGCACGCACGCACGCATAGAGCGTTAGAAATGAAGTTGGGCTTGGTTTTAGCTGCAGTTTAGGCCCATTCATTTGCGAACTGGGGGCCTGGCAACTATAAAGGCCGTAATCAGCCACAGAAAGAGACTTCACTAACCAAGATGGCTTTGTGGGCTGGGATTGGGGGCCCACTTCCAGGTTTGACGACGATGTCGGTGTGGATTCCCTCCTTCCACGCCAGCGCGAAGCCTTCTTCAAGGTAGGCGGCTCTCTGGTTGGTCGCCGCCTCCCTGTCTCTCATCTCCTTCAGCTGCTCCCATGCATCTCTCAGCCCCTGCATTGCGTTCAGAAAAAAGGAATTAGGCTGATGAAAATACCGGCATCTTCCAACTGTATTGTCATTACCTACTTCTTTAATGTCAGGCAGAAATCATTTTATTTCATTTTCCAGCCATAATACTGTCAGAGCCGTTTACATGACACCTATCAGAGAGGAGAATCATGGACAACCTATTCGGTATTCCTCTTGAAAAGGCTTTCAGAACTAGAGGGGTACAGTTGCTTAAACAAGCCATAAAGTTCCACTAGCATCCACATCACGTTTATGGTGTCATTCCAACCAATTATTTCTGTTCATGCATATTGAAACATGCAGCTAACTGCTCACCACAAACGCCATTAACGAACGCACCTTGTAAAGATCAAAGGGTGGAAACATGCAATTCACGCGAAACTCTTAGCCCAACGCAATCAATCGAAATTCACAATGGAAGCATAACACAGTTGGGATATGCAGCGTCCGAAACACTGAAATAAGAAGGAGCAGAGTTGTTGTCTGGAAGACTTGCCTTGGGTGAGTTGTTTGGCTTAAACTCGACGGAATCATGGCCACCATCATCTTGATGCTCATCCTTGTCGAGGAAGGCGATGATGGCCTTGGCACCTTCGTGGCATGAAGCGCAGACGCCGTTCCTTGGAAGCCTGTACTTTGAGGCCATGGGGCTGCAGATGCAGCAGTCCATGGTTTCTCTTTGTCTCTGTCAACACCGCTTCTTCCTCGCGTTTCTCCTTTCCTTCCTCCTCCCTTTGGCTTCGCAATGAAGCTAACAGCAAGCTGTTTGCCATTGCTTTTATGTTGGGTGAGGGTATAAAAATGAATGAAGAGAAAGGGGGAGGATGATATGTTTTGCCATTTCTTTTCTAGAACTAGTATGCGGTGGTTGCTAACTGAGACAATCAGGAGAACCAAATTTCTCCTCTCGCAAGCTCGATTATATGATATAAATGTGTGACTCGTGAATATTCAGCAGTTGGTGCATCCACACCTTTTAGTTAGAGTACATTGACTAAATTGTCCTCGGGTCTCTTCCATTTTCAAAAGGAATGATCAACAAAACAGCAGGTACTTGGATATTAATTAATTAGCAGTACAACGACTAATCATGCAAAATGTTACTACTACAGAAGTTGGATACAGAGATTTCAATTCCATACCAAAAACAAGGAATGACTTGTTCTTAAAGTAAGAGCAGACATTGGCTTTCTGGATTCTCCTTTTAGTGGAAGCTGAGGTACAATTGTCTAAAGTTAGCCATGGCCAACTACTGTGTACCGAAAACAGCCTGTTCAGGGGACTGCATATGGTACATTTTACTTGACGCTTATTGTTTGATAAATGGAAATTGAACTGGAATCTAAAGACATTTTTACATCTATAGGACACTGATGTCAAATTGCTGAACTTTATTCTGCACTAGTTGTTACTTTGCCATTCAAAAATCTTCCCACTTATCTGAAAATAAAAAGATGAAGCCACTATGAAATTAATGCAAACTCCAGTTATGAAATGTTCTGCCTTAAGCTTATGTAAAGGTTTCATAAGGGACAGTACCGTCTTTTCCTCTCAAGATATTGACTAGACATCAATTTAAATTGAGGAAAAACGATGTTTTTCATGATTATATAATGAATGGAAGAATGATGGACCAGACCGATGAGAGGGACTTTCCAACCTTGCTCGAGAAATACTTTTCTGGGGGAACTGAAAGATGTTGAGGCTTGGAGGGTTGCACGGCAGGTATGCTGCACTAGCTAACAAGTTAACCACTAGCCTCCCACTCACCCAACACCTCGGTCCTCTTTCTTGCATGAAAGCACAAGAATATTCATATGATGGATCGATGCTGGTTAATCTCTGAGGACCTTTTATTAAATAGGCAAGAACAAGGTTTAAGTCACACCTTTAGAGCATGCGTGTCAAGCTAATCACTGTTCCAACAAAAAGGTGCATACATAAATGGACAAGAATGCAACTAATTTAGAAAACAGGAAACCTACGATATTCCATCTGATATAGACGAGGACAGAGTTTAGCTGGAGACTTCTCTTTCAAAAGTTTGTCTGTGGATTGATCATCCATCCAATGATGGAGTTTTGTTGGGTTGGTTAGCACATAGTAGTCGCCGCAATCAGCAACAGCATTAGAAGCCAACAAGGCCTCTCTCTTATCGTATTATGTTTCTTTTTTCAGATATAGGCTGTGCTGTCGCAAAAATTGCAGGTGGTGCATCTCACTCTGATCAGATGCCTCCCTTGGGCCTACTGTTTACAGCAGCACATATCTATTTGTCATTGGAACAATGGAAAAATATAAATATTATTGCTTGTCTTGTGTGGCACAAAACATCCAGCCCAGTGTATTCTTTTTTGAGGGAAATGTGTATTATTTTGTAATCACATTACAAAGATTTTTTCTTTCAGTGCCTGCTGCAGGAGCAGGCCTTTGATTGCTTATATTGGGTGTTGGGCTCATGAACCATGATCGAATGTCGTCGGCCCCTGCTGCATTGGGCCACTTTGCCTGCGCTCCGTCTTTCTGGAATTCCAATGCTGCAACCTCGCTTTTGACTTTGGCAACTCATAAATAACAAGATTGTTGATCAAGTTGATCCTCATAACATGGATCTCGGAATCCGACGGCTTTATCTTGACAAGGTGGCGTGACAGCTGAAAATGGAGGGGAAGCAAATGCAGGGACCGTAGCAAGGAGAGCGCGATCGCATCCCATTTTATAGTTCGGAGGTGATTGATTCCGGCCGGGGAGGCAGTGCACATTGCACACAGGTGTTTATCGTCATCATCATCATTCATCAATAGATTAGTAGCATTACAAGAGAAGCAGGCAATTTCTTGCCTGAAGCACAGAAATGCTATGCTACTGATGAAAGTACTCGACACCCTATTTTGACAGTGAAATGCGCCATTTTGTGACAAATATCTTCCACTTCTCTCGTCTTCTCCGGCACCGGGGAACCAGAAAACGATGGGCGCCACCTCCTCCGCCGCCGGCCGGCCGGCGAATTGGATGGATGGATAATACAAAGTAAACGAAACCATGGGCCCGTCTTAGCTGGATGGATTAGGACAAATGCGCCACGTCACGCACCCTCAATTATTGCAACTAATTTATTGGTAGATGGTCTTATCCTTCTTCTCCGGCGACGCAACACTGTGCCCAAGGCAGGTAATTACCAGCTCCAGCGCTCGTTCTCGTTGCCGTCGGCGTCCGTGGCGGACGGCAGCTGCGAGTAAAAGTCGTAGTCCAGATCTTCTCTGCTCTTCTTGTTGCTCTTGCCGTTGTAGTAGTGGTGCGCCAGGGCGGCTCCTCCGAGGACCGCGAGCGTGAGGGCCTGCGCGTGGATCCTGGCGTGGATGAGGCGCATGCCCGTCGCCCTCTGCGGCGTCCGCCGCCGGCTGTAAGCCACCGACGCGCCCACAGCCGTCGCCCACACGCCTCCTGTGTTACAGAGATCATCAGACGAAATTGATTTCACAACAGAAGCGACGACGTGGATCCAATACCACTAATAAGCTTCCTCTTCGTCGATGCAAGCCAGCCAAGGAAGGAGAAAACATAAGAAATTCAGAGGGCATCGATCGATTGACTGATTAGTACTACTCACCGATGGTGGCGAGCTTGTGTTCCTCCACCCACGACTGCACAGAAGAGTTCATCCTCTCCATCGTCGACTCCATCTTTCCCTCAACAACAACAAGAAGAAGAAGAAACAGTCGGATCGGGTTTCTGGAAGCTTGGGTGATGTGGAGATGAAACTGACAGGGACTGAAAAACAAGGTGTTGGATGGATGGGATCAGGAGGAGGTGTGTTGTGCATTTTATAGCTGGAGTGGAGGGAGGGAGTGTGTGCTGTGCGTCCCTGCAGCCCACTGGTCTCCGTGAGCAGGAAAGGAAATAAAACCAGTTGCCCCTGCCTCCTGATTCTCTCTCTTCCCCTGTTTGCTGCTTGCTTGCGTGCATCTTGTCTGTCTTGTGGGCTCCGATTAGGTAGAGGCACCCATGGTTTTTATTTTAGCTCCCCTTATCCGCTCGAGGCACAAAAGAAAAAAAAATGTTGCCCGTTCGTCGGCGACAGGCACATGGACCATGGGTAGGATCAGGACGCATGGCATGTCAGTGATTGATTAACATGTTAACACTGCTTTCTCGGATGGAACCGTGAAACTAACAACGTTCTTGCCCGTTGATTCTTACCGACAACACTGGTTTGTCTAGTGAATAGCAATAACCACGTGAAGCACTTTGACCGTGAAACTATTCTTTACATGAGGTATCTTACTCCTTCCTAGTTTATCCTAAGTCAATTTTTTTAAAACTTTAATCAATAATATATTGAAAATCGTAAATATTGACAACATAAACATGTTTTTACTAGATTTATCGTGAAATGAATCTTCATAATATATAACTATCTTACTTTGAAATAATATATATTTTTAAATATTGTTAGTTAAAGTTTAAAAATTTAACTTAGGATCGACAGAGGGAGTATATGAATCAATTACCTGTTTATTTCACCCTTTGCATCTTTTGACATATCATACATTTTTTATGGTTTATTTTATTATTAAAAAAATAAAACAAGCTTATAAGACGAATGATGAAACATAACTCATATTTTCGAAATACCTGTTTATTATATCTGAACTAATATTTTGAATACGTCAAATGGTGAAACATAATTCAAATAACTTAAATTCAAGCCTTGGGGTAATTACCATCATAAAAAAGCAAAGAATTTAGCGGTTCGACGAATTTCTTGCTTTGAGACTGGATAGCAACGAAAGCCACTGGAATAGGCCCATAAGAAGCCCACTGAAAATAGCTATCGCACTTGGGTTGGGTCACAGGTCCATCTCAGCCCAGCCCTCGAAGACCCTTCTTCTCCGGGAACGGGAACCTTCCGTCCTCTGCAAGCCTCTCTCTCTAGTGCCCTCCAGATTCCTTTCCGCTTCCCGCTCTTCACTCCCCTCTCCCCTCCAAATCCAATCCCCTTTCCCCCATTCCCCGACGCCACTGCGATTCCGATGAATCCCACAGCCGGCACCGTCACGCCGCAGGGGTCGCCGGGCCCGGCGGAGCAGTCGAGCCCTAAGTCCACCGCCACCAAGCGGCAGCGGAAGGCGGCGGCGCTGAGCGACGTCACCAACCTCCTCCTCCCCGAGACGCCGACCCCCATCAAACCTCGGCGTACTGCGCGCCGCTCCCTCCCGCAGCTATCTGACGCCTCCTCCACCTGCTCGTCCTCCGCCTCCGTCACGCCCGCGCCCAAGCGTTCCTCCGCCGCCGGTGAGTGAGCCCGCTGGCCGCTGCTCTGGCCCCATTTCCCCTCGATCCGGCTTCACTGCAACTATCTAGTACTAACGTATCCGATTTCCGTTGGGCTGGGAGTTCTAATCATGCTCTTAATTTGCAGTCCTCGAGGAGGAGAGCAGTGTGGTTAAATCGCCGGCCATCTCCACTGTCTACGCGAGGCGGGGGACTGCTGAGGCTGAAGGGAGAGGGAGGAGAGCGGTTCCTACCACCAGCAAATCCAAGGGCAAGGCACCCGCTGCTGTTGCTGCTGGAACGGCGAGCTGCCCCCCACTTGGCAAATCTGGGACGAACAACAGCAGGTGAACTTACTTGCCTCAGCTTGTGCAACGCCACTTGCTTAATTTAGTGAACCACGTCGCTTCAGCCCTTCTGCAATTTTGATTGTGAGATATCGATACCGCTTGGTTACTGTGGTGTCTAGAGAGTACATTTAGACTTTGGACCCGTCATCAGTGTTATTAGTTTGTGTTGAAACCGCATGGATAACCATAACTAGTTTTGTTGAACCCGCATGGATAACCATAACTAGTTTTGAAGAATGCAGATTCCCAGATAACTCTGTGAAATGAATTTTTAATAGTCAAAGTCCACAATGATATCAGAATCACCTTCAGTCAGGTTCAACATGATGGTTTATGATTTTTCCTGTGTGCTGATCCAATTTTCTGTTGCATAGCTTACAGCATGGTCTATTTAATCTTTTTATCAAATGCGTTTGCAAGTAGCAAGACTTCAGATGTTACCCAGAAGAGGTCAATATAGTACTACTAATAATAGTGATATTCTATCCATCAACTGTTTCTATGTTTTTTTGTGAAGTACAATATGGATTACAAGAGTTCATTTGGACACATTCCAGATATATAAAATTTCCAAATCATATGCTGTCAGAACTCACAATTACAGGGATAGCCTGTATATAAGTAAATGTTACCAAATGCCAGCAAATTTCCACAGCATATTGAGGATTTTGGAAGTTGTATTGTTTTGTGATTTCGTCCAAACCTAATGGTTGCAGCCTCAGTGCATTTCGACTGAAATACTGAATTGCAGCCTCATTGCATTTCGACTGAAATACTGAATTGCGGATTTTCTTCTGATTCATTCATTTAGGAAAACCTCTATGGCTCAGGATACTCGGCCCATTTCTTCTTCGGCTCCTTGCCATGAAGCTAAAAAGGTGAGTGGCATCATAATATTAGTGCATTGTCACATAAGGAGCCTAAGTGTCCTATTAATCTATTACTATGTCTTGGATCAGGGTGCTCTCTTTAGGGATCATAACAAACTACCATTACGCTCACTTGCAACTAGCTCGGTTTTGTTCAAACTTTAACATGGGCTATTGTCTAATCAATAGAGAAATAGTTCTGTATAAGATCTGGGAATCTGTTGCTTGTTGCTTTCTATACCCTTTTGCACACTTTTTTTAGTATGGCATGTGAAAATGTTTATAACAAACATTTCGAAGGGTAATGCTGCAGTTGTATGCCTTTAACTTAAGTAAAAAAATTTAAGCAGCTAGGTTTGTGCCATTTGTAGAATCAGCATCCTTATTTTTATTATGGTTATCAAGTCCATTGTTTGTGGGCGAGGGGTGTGAAAACATTTAGCTAGTATCTGTTGAAGCAGTTTTCACCTTCCTTGAAATAATACCTGAAAGGCAAAACAGTCAGCTTTCTTACTCTTTGCAATTTTGAACAGAAGAGGCCATTGTCAAGCACACCCAAGTTACCAGAAGACTTTGTCAAGAAGCAGAGAGCATACTATGCAGATGTCGATGCCTTTGAACTGCCAGAGGAAGAGGTCTCAGAAGCGGACCTGGAGTGAAAACTGAAGTCGATCCATCCCTCGAAATGCGTGGCCTTCTCTGTACAGAAGTATACTGGAGACTCTTTTTCCTGACGATGCAAAGGTAGGGTGTGGTAGGAACGTGCAGCTCTTGTAACACGAGCAGTGTAACTTAGTTAAAACTAGTCAATGCGCCCACTAATGTTGCCGCTTAGAGTTGTAGCATACTACTAGTTTGGCAGATACCAGGATCTCAAAACGACGGGTGCTTTGACCGTTTGAAAAATGATGTACTTGACTTGACACAGTGCTAATCGCTCATCGTTTCTATATCTTGAAAGTTTCTACTATGGATCGCATGTTTTTGTCAATTCTTGTTACAAGTTTGTTGTGTTAAGTCATGCTAGGTAGACAGTAGACTGTAGACTGCTGCTGCCACTGAGCTTTGGTCGTCTTTATGGTTGATTAGATAAAGGAAAACTAGTGTACTAGACATTCCTTTCTTTTTATCTTGGTTCGTTATTATAATTTGACTTGTGAGGTTCTAGAGAAGTTCTAGAACTAGTACACCTTGTGAAAGCATACCAGATTGTCTAATGAAAAATTAATAACAATGGCAGCACAAAATAGTTGCGGAGTTTGCCCTATATTGATCGAGCCATTCAGGATAAAACAGGCTCCCATCAGAAGCTGAAGAAAGCTGCAACCATGAAAGCATACACTATACGAGTTTGCCCTATATTGAGCCATTCAGCACAATACAGGCTCCCATCCATGAAAGCATAGCTTCGTCTGACAAACTTCAATTCCTTTATCTAACTTACGATCCAACTTACAACAGAACAAATGTTTGAAATTGAAAGAGACCGTTGACGGCATTCCCTACACAACTACTACTACTTGTTAAGGATCATCTTGACAAAAGTAACAGTGAAACCCGAAAACAGTTCTGCGCGAGTGGGTTTATAGCTTGCTACTCGCATAACTTCAATCAGAGCAGAGTAAGGTGCCACAACTTTGCAACGTTGTACTTGCAGGCACAGTCATCACTGATGGATGTTCCGTATAGCTGCATTGATGCTCTTACATTCAAAATCCATGATTTTCATCCAGTTTTCAAAATCTCCAATTTCCTGCAAGTAAAATTGTATGGGCACATAATAATAGATCAAACGCAATGATATATTACACAAAAAAAATTAGTAAGCAAATCGTAATGATAATAGAGCATAAATTTCTTGATCACAAGCATGGTAGGATCCCCGTCGGTAGACATTATAGTTGTACTGAACAACTGAAAGTGGCAGTTGAAGCGTAATAATATTAACAAATTTCAGTTTGGTAGGAGTAGTATCTATCTGTTGTAAAAATACTATGCTAGCAGGAAAGTACATAATGATGAGGTTACCCCCGTCTAAACTGCTGCGTTCTCAGGAGAACAAAGATGATGGAAGAGCCCACGAGTGTGACAATATCACAAACAGAGGTTTGAGGAGTGAGTCGCTGTCAATCACATACCTTGAGGGCTGAGTTGATTTCATTAGTGGCAGCCAGCCACTGATCCGTCTGCTTCCTGTAGCGCGTGACTGCACTGAGCAGCGCGCGTGCCTCAAGCTCAATGCGCTTCTCGTTGACGAACAGTTGATGCGCCTCGCCGTCGACCGTGTCCACGAGGACATCGGCGACCCGCACCGCGCTCCTCAGAGCGTCCTTCTTTGCTCTCTCTGCGCGCGCGTACGGAAATGGATGGTCAATGGTTTTGTTTTCATGGAGGAACGACAGCAAGATGGATGGATCAAATCACATTTCTCCATCAGAGTGAAGGAGAGAAGAGATGGGGCATACCAGTCTGTTGGCGATGGCGGAGGGATTGGTGGTGGTGCTGATGCACGATCTGGAGCAACGCCTCTTCCAGGTCCTGCTTCCCAGACGCCGCCGCCGGCTTGGCTCCGGCCATCCCGTGTCGCCTCCACTCTGTCTTCGCCGCCAGTCGCCGGAGCAATTTCCCTTCCCTGTTCTTTTTTTCTTCTTCTTCTTCTCTAGAAAGAACAGGGCCTTCCCTTGCTTTCTCATGATTTAAGTGGGCCACTGACCAGATCATCACGGCTCAGATAAGAATGCCTGCCAAGTCCAAGCCCAGCCCATTTATATACCTTTTCTAGTCAGACCTCTCTCTCTCTCTCTTTTTTGCGAATGCCTTTCTATTCCAGACCTACAACGGTGCATAGAAAGATTAAAGGATCAAAACACAAAGCGTTCTTGCTGAGATTAGCACAGGTACAACGCTACATATAGGCAGTCATATAGCTCGTTTTATACGTTGCTATATGCAATTTTTGATGACATGGAAGAGAGAGGGAGGTGTGAGAAAGAGGCAGTTGTTTCGCAGGCAACCATCTCATGCGTTAAAATTTAGGAGTATAAGACGGCTTTCACACCATTATAGAAGTGTTGTAGTTGCCATGTAACTCATAAATATTCTTTTTTCATCCACAAATAAAAGAAGTATGATACTTCTTGAGACAACTAAAACAACCATCCATTGTATATGTGGTCTTATAAATTGTCTTATAACGATGAGACCACCTATAAAACAACACCTTTGTACCTGTCCTTAGCAGGTGTTACTACGAGATAAATTCGTGCCTTATTTAGCATCTTATCCAATATTAACTACGAGATAAATTCATGCCTTATCTAGCATCTTATCCAATATTAACGTTGGCATTTTCAACAGCATGATGCAAAGTTCGACAAAGTGACATAAAAAAAAGCCAAAGTTGGTACCAATGCTTGAAGCAAGTGCCAAAGCGTCACTTTTTCTATAAAAATAATTATTCCATAATAATCAAGTTGAGTTGAAGCAATAAAGTAAGTGAAATTGTCAAACTAATTAAGTTCACCGCAATTTTTTTTTTGTCAAACTAAGTGCATGTGAGATGTTGTTCAGCTTTAGCACGCTTGAGTAGTTAGTTGAGGACAGAGTAAAGCCGCGGCGTCAACACAAGGTAGTAACAAAGTACCAGAATCAGAATAATATTCGTGCATACAGCTAGCTAGCTGCACTGGTTGTCAAACCAGAGACTGGAAGGAGACAGTTTGGTATTGATTTGGAAAGATCCTGCTTGCAGGTTAAACACAGAAAAAGAGTGAACTTAGCTTAATTTCAGTGGCCGGCCAGGAGTCAAAAGGTGTCAAAATCATACAGCTGCGCCATGCACGACGGCGACCGGTGACGAAACTACTCCGGCCAATCCAATCCAATATCTAGTAGTAATCCTCATCTCCATGCTTCATTCTGCGAGGAGGTTACTAAAGTCCAACTTTTTCCCAAACAAATTGAGCCAAACGAGTGATGACGCTGCCTGTCTGCCAAAAATTATTTGCATCCCGACCGGGAGCCCAACAAGTCAAAAAGATTTGATATGTGATTACCACGAACTCGAGCTAGCTTTCTACGCATGTCGGTGTCGTATGCAGTTTTAGGTCTAATCATCATATCCACCGAATCTGCAGTTTTGCATCCTGTCTGCAGCAGCTGCATGCCTGACGACGTAAACTGCTGGTCCACATCTGCATACTTTGATTTGATCGGTAGGCTACCTTACCTTACTCAATTTTTGGTTACCGGTGATCGTTTAATTACGTGAGGGCAGACGATTTGAGGCCCTCGTATATCAGCGTTATTTTTATAATAATGTAACATCGACTGTCAGATACAGAGATAGTAGCATATAGATAGGGCAGTTCTCAATCTACTCCAATAATTTAGCATATAGGTGGATGAAAGCCAGCTACTTTTTCTCGAAGCTGTTGCTGTCGATCGATGTGGATGCCAAACGTGACAACGAGAAAAGACCCTTCAATTGTGTTCGGTATTGCTCCAATTTAATTGCTCTCTGACTAATATTCACTCTACTAGTGTTTAGCAACTACCCATGCATGTAGGTCAACAACAGTAAACAACTGGACTACGGTTCTCTTCAAACCATAATTGTTCTTCTTGACCGCAGATAGCAACATTGGTGATAGTTCATCACCAAATTTGACTCTTTGTTTCAATGTAAGAATGCCTCTGTAATAACAGAGATGACTACATTGGTCACCTGCAGACCTGGAACAACTGTATCTGTAGAGAGATGGCTGCTCATGAACTAGTAATCAGTTATCTGCACTGAATCTCTACATATCAGCGACATGTCGTCCATCTGTATGTGCAGTCTCGATCTCCATCGGGAAATTACCGATCTCTTGCCGATATTCCAGTTCAGGTAAAATCAGAGGAACCAAGCATGTTTATTTTTTTTTCACCATCCCTTTCTTTCAACAATTCTAGTACCATGTGGACGCATAACAATGACCAACTAAGCTACTTGAAGCACGAGTAACTATCCTACTATACTTCTTACTGTCCTAAAATCATTGTTGACATCAGTTTGTGTTTTATAATCTGCTTGTTAAAGTAAACCTACTAAAATTGGAATAACATAACACAGAAGGATGCGTCTTTTTTTGTTGAAACATATAATCAAACAATCGTTTCCATATGGCTGATCATAACAAAGTTCGATTAGACTGACCACTGTTAATTTTAGGCACCAGTTGGAACCTTCTCCAACCTTTCAATTAGTTTTTCTTGAATTAGAAGCAATATTGCAGGTCTAAATAATGCCAGGGGAGAAAGATTTTTGTGTCTAGTCACACTAATTGGGTTTCATGTGTGGCCTGGAGAATATCGGTTGGGTGTGTGAACAATGGAAAGCACCTAATTGCTTTATCATATACTTTACCTATGCTTTGGCCTGGGGAGGACGAGGAGATTTTTTTTCTCTGCACTGCAGCGTAGCATATTTCAGCTACATAGTGCTACAGTGCAACGTGCGGTACAGGGATCGAACCCCTGTCGGCGGCAGCCCAACCTGGCGCCTTTACCACGGAGCCAGTCCGTCCGCACAACAGCTTTAGATTGACGCAATCAGCCTAGATAGTGTTGACTAGTGCTCATATTCTGACAAAGAAATAGCGATAACGGAGCAGTCATGACGACTTTAGAGCATGCTGATCACTGGGGATAGCATACTTCGGTCTTCGGGTGTGTTCGTTGCATGGGTCTAAACTTTAGAAGGTTTTTGTAACGAATATTGTAATTACAAATAAAGTTTAAGACAAAACTAATTTCAGGACTCCGCTCGAATTCGCGAGACGAATCTAATGAGGGTAATTAAGGTGTGATTAGAAAATAGTTACTGTAGCATCACTGTAGCAAAACATAGATTAATTAGGCTCATTAGATTCGTCTCGTGATTTGGAGGGGGAGTCGTGACATAGATTTTGTCATTAAATAAATAAAAATATTCTTAAATAGTAAGATTCTTTTTAATGTGACAGGTCTAAACTTTAGAGGAGGGTGCAACCCAAACGCGCCTTTCGTTATTCTACGAGGTAAACAGTAAATTAGTTAAAGCTACATATTTTTGTGTCCTTGAAAGGAATCATTAGGGTGGACTAGTCACTCGCTGCCATACAAATTTGACCATGGCCTGGCCGGTCATGCATCTACCATAAGGATGATGATCAGAGATCTTCTAGGCTGTTAGTAGGTTTTTCATCCAAAAAGCAAGAGAAAATTCGTCTCCCCGACATACTCCGCCGTTGATTTTCCTTTTTCAGCATTGCAGGAAGCAAACTTAAGGCAAGAGGATGGCAGGGCAGGATCATGCCGTGCTGATACTTGCATGACTAAAATTGCGACAGGTGCTGTCAGAAATGTTGGTGAAAACATCGATCAGTTTACCAAGGTGGCGTTCGGTTCCCTTTTAGAGGGCTATAAAGTTACTGTAGCTGTCACATCAATAATGCCGGCACGATTTATGTGTACTAAACAAAGTCAAAATACAAAACTAAGTCCAGGACCCCCCTCTATTTCGCGAGACGAACGTAATGAGGGTAATTAAGCGGCGATTAGACGATGGTTACTGTAGCATCACTGTGTCAAAACATTGATTAATTAGGCTCGTTAGATTCGTCTCGAAAAATAACGCCCATCTGCAGAAAGGTTTTGTAATTAAATTTTATTTAGTACCCCTAAATAGTAAGATTCTTTTTACTTTAGAGGGGTAAAATTTAGAGGGCACTTTAGAGCCCTGAACCGAACGCCACCCAAGATTACAGGACGGGCAACATAGACAAGTAGCACCAGCAGGAGGGAATGGTAGCTTCGCTTAACCGTCCCTACGAAAAGGGCCCGGCAGCAGGCCGAGGAAGTATCTTTTACTCAAGCGTGTCGCCCGGCAGTTTGCTTAATTTGGATGTTACTACAGAGACAGAGGTCCAAGTGTTCCCATTCACCAAAACTAGCGGCGCCTGAATGCAGGCTGTGTCCTGGACTACAGTCAGCACTAGTGGTGGTGGCGTGCATGCTTTTACAAAGTCTGTTACAGGCGGCAATCAGAGGCTTTCATTCAGCTCTGCGTCGCTGCTTGTGTTCCACGACCAGCTTCCAAGTACTCCATATTCTGCACAGCAGCTAGGTGTGAAACGCGTGATTCCTGTGCGGCCAACACCTTTGATCGGTTGCTTGCTTTTTCAACTCAAAGTCTCAGGGAGTAGGTGAGGCGACGATGACATACGAATCGTGATGTAATCTAATCATATTTGATGTACGCATCATGGACTGCTTCAATAGTTTATACGAACCGCGTCCAGGGCATTCGGCTATAAATATCATCAGTGTCGTTCCGGCAGATATCGCAGCTCCAGGCAAGACACGCGGTCCTGCAATCACTTGGCATATCTTGCTGCGGAATATAGCATCAACCATGGCTGATCAACGTGCATCAGTGGCAGGATGCGTCGCTCTCCTGTTGCTCCTAGCGCTCGCCGGCACGTCGTCGGCGCAGCTGTCCACCAGCTTCTACTCCAAGTCCTGCCCCGGCCTGTACGACGCCGTCAAGTCGGTGGTGAAGTCCGCCATCTACAAGGAGAAGCGCATGGGCGCCTCCATCGTCCGCCTCTTCTTCCACGACTGCTTCGTCCAAGTACTATCTGAATACTAGTAACAAACAGATGATCGTGCTTAACCAGACTAATCTCTGCTCGTTGACAAAAAGTATACTCGATCTTGTGCTAACCGTTGCTTGACACACTCGGTGCAGGGGTGTGACGCGTCGTTGCTGCTGGATGATACGTCGAGCTTCCAGGGCGAGAAGATGGCGACGCCCAACAACGGCTCCGTCAGAGGATTCGAGGTCATCGACACCATCAAATCCGCCGTCGAGAAGGTGTGCCCCGGCGTCGTGTCCTGCGCCGACATCCTCGCCATCGCGGCAAGGGACAGCGTCGTCATCGTGAGTACTACTAGTAGCATGGCGAAATTATTGTAACAGAAGTTAGCATGCAGTACATTAAAATGACACCTATGTGCATCGTGCTTGGCAGCTGGGCGGGCCGAACTGGAACGTGAAGGTCGGGCGGCGGGACTCGACGACGGCGAGCTTCAGCGGCGCCAACAACAACATCCCGCCGCCGACGTCAGGCCTCGCCAACCTCACCTCGCTCTTCGCCGCCCAGGGCCTCTCCCAAAAGGACATGGTCGCCCTCTCTGGTACCCCCCATACTCCTAGCTAGCTACATGCATAATTTTTTTTTAAAAAAACATTCCCATTTCATAACCAACTTACAAATTTCATCCTATCCAAACAAGCCCGCGCTGATAAAAATCACAGAAAAAAAAAATCAACTACGGTAGTGGAAGATTAAAGAACTACTACTCCAGAGTCAAACAATACTCTGTTTCTTCTCGAATCTCAGAGGTTGGTCGTCTAGTACAGCATGTAGACACGGCTGATTCATACTTCATCCAACGGAACCGAAAGCTCCGTTCCTGACTTAAAGAGGGCTTAACTTTGTCACATATCAAGCCGCGACAGACCTTAATTGTCGATCCGTTAAGAACGTACGTAATGCTGTTAAAAGATACTATAGTAGTGTTTTCAATGGAACGACAAAGTTGGCAAAGGTGATAGTGATGCCCCACAGATTGTCGGTATCGATGGGTTTCTGGAAGGGAAAAACAAGTTGCGTGTAAAAGCTTCCTTTTTTTTTGGCATCTTATAAATCTGGCGAAGCTTCAACGAACAATACTTAGTTGAAAGATGATCTGCCAGCATATTTCTTAATTTGGCGATTACTAAAAGCATGCATAAAGTTGATCAGTCGGCATCTCCCAGCTGGTTAACAACTTACCACACGTATTTGTTCCTTTTGTGTCGTCTCATAACAAGAATCAAATAGCTTTCAACGCGAGCGGCCAACTCTTTTCCCCTCCCCACCTCGCTACAGGAGAGAGAGGCGACAAGAGGGCGACCGCGTTCCAGCGGCGATTCCCCTCGTTCTTCCCCCTCGCCGGTGGCCTTCAGGGCTCCGGAGAGCCGGAAGAACGGCGGAGTCGCCGTCCGGTTTCCTGTCTAGCTACTAGTTAGGTTAGTAGTCTAGTTTTTCTCCCTTTTAGGGTTAGGGTTCCGGCGATGTTGAAGCTCGTCGGATTTGTTGTCTCCCTTGGCGGATCTGGAGGCGTCGGCGTCGATGACGGCAACGTTTCTCCCGGTGAGGCTTTGTGGAGTCTTTTGTTCCTCTTCTCTTTTGTGAAAGGGAGGGTGGATCGGGTACCCCTTGCCGGCGTCGCCGGTGATGGTGGTTTGTCTTACCGGGGAGCCGTCGTCCTGCTGTGTCGTCGTCTTCGCTGGTTCTGCAGTGCTCCTTCTTCGGTGGTGATTGGTGGTGTTGGTTTGTTTTCCCCTTTCCTTTGCTTGATGTTGCGGCGGCCGGCGTTACGCCTTCTTCGTGATGATCTAATCGGCCTGTTTTCCATGAGTTGGATGTCGCCGTCAGCAGGGGAAGGGGAGAGCGGCTGGCTTCGTCGATTGCTGCCGGCGGTGAGGAGCTCTGTTGTCGGGAAGGATCAAGAAGGAGAGGGACTTACTTGTAATTTTCTTTTCTTTGAGGTCCTTTCTGTAATTTTGTTTCAGGGGTCTACCTGTAAAAGGTGTGGGATGTACTGTGCACAAGTTCAATATATTCCCTCCCTTTTCGCAAAAAAAAAAAGAATCAAATAGCTTTTTCTTTCTTATATATAATATGTCTTGCTTTTCTTAATCTTTCCAGGTGCCCACACGATAGGCCTTGCACGGTGCACAAACTTTAGAGCCCATGTGTACAACGAGACCAACATCGATAGCTCCTTCGCAAGCACAAGGCAATCGGGTTGCCCTACCACCTCAGGCTCCGGAGACAACAACTTGGCTCCTCTAGACCTTCAAACCCCAACCGTCTTTGAGAACAACTACTACAAGAATCTTGTTGCCAAGAAGGGACTCCTGCACTCTGACCAAGAGCTCTTCAACGGAGGAGCCACCGACTCCCAAGTTCAATCATATGTCAGTAGCCAAAGTGCGTTCTTCGCAGACTTTGTGACGGGCATGATCAAGATGGGTGACATTTCACCGTTGACGGGCTCTAACGGACAGATCAGGAAGAACTGCAGAAGGGTTAATTAGATGATACATGCATGCTATGTGTTGAAGACCGACCTTTACAATCACATGTCTCAAGTTTGTATTTTTTACAATTTTCATTTCTGCAATTGTGAAATCTTTACCTGTGTTTGCTTGAATAATGAAAATGTATCATTCGTTCTCTGTTTTGTCTAATATATTCTGCATGAGAACCATAAATATATATTTTGACCGTGCCAGCAAAAGTATAAATTAACGCTCCCGAGATTGTGCTCATTCAGCTAACTAAATTTCAAGGGTATAAATAATAGTAGTTTGACATAAAAAGGCTTGCGGTCGCTGTGGTGGTTTGACACTTGGATGTGGATACAATTAGCCCTGTTTGGGTGTTGTAGTTCTCAAAACCAATGTATGAAGAAACCATGGTTTTAGAAGCTAATGCCAAGCAAAACTATGGTTTAGAAAAAAGAGGTCATGAGTGGAGTTTCTAAAACTTTAAAATGGTTGCACTTTTAGCAATACTATGGTTTTTAAGACTACAAAACTTGCTACATCCAAACACTTTGATATCTCTCAAAACCAAAGTATTTTGCAAAACCGTGGTATTCTTTCAAAACTCCAAAAATACTTTGTATCCAAACAGGAACGTGTGATAAGCCTCTCTGAAACCGAATAATCATGTTGGACATTTCACTTATAGTCCAACAATCTTAATTGGCTAGAGTGAACTGGCGCAAGTAAGCTGAAACATCCTACTCCAATATATATATATATGAAATCTTCATGCGTGTCGCTATCCACAAGTCAACACACTTCTTTAATTTTCCTGTTTGTAGAGCCAAACTTGAGTTGATAATTAAACGATGCACGTACTTGGTATGGCGGTGCACCGTTTGTCAAAAAGGTATTGGGTTTTGCTAGCTTGCAACTGGCTACACAAGGGTAGTGAAGATGCTCCTTTGTATCTTCGTACTACTCTACTCCATGCATGCTGCGATCAAGTAACTCCCTTCCCTATAAAACGCGTCCCCTTCTTTTTTTTTGCTTTTATTTTTCCAAAGGAAAAGTTACACCAATTGAGGCTGTCATGGCCTCTCTAAAACTTTTGAGACGACAATTCCACGGCTTTTTTTTTTGAAGGAAGAACGACCCCGAAGGATCTCGAAAGCTCATTCGCAGTCGCTCCCACACGAAACAGAAAATTACAAGTGAATCCTTGATAGTTTCTGCAGTACATCTAGGAAGACGACCGGAGCTTCCTCAACAGCGCCGGATCTCGCCGATAGAGGTCGAATCCACACTGCTCGTCGACCAGCCACCGCTGAATGGATGAAGAGGGCGCCAACTCACTGACTTGGCAACGGAAACAACCAAAAGGGTGACATCGTTGCTGGATTTTGAAGCCTCTACCTTGGAGGTAGAAGATTTCATGGCCGGGAGTGATCTCCATCGACGAGAACAAGTCGTCGCCTGAGTTGCCGACCAATAGGTAGTCTTGAGCTCCATGGATTAGAGATTCACTCATGTGGGCAGCTGCAACAAAAGATACCAGGACAACGAGCGCGAAGAAAGGGGGAAAACAGCGCACGGCGGCGAGGAAGCCGGTGGCACACACAAAAGGCATCACGCCTACTACCACAAGGGAAACCATAAGGAGGAAGCACTAACCAGCACCGATAGGAGCAACTCACCACCGCAGGACAGCGATGAGTGGCGAAGCTGGGAAGGAGACCTCCAAGCAAACTAGGCTACAACCTAAAGCTACTGCTGTACAAGGAGGGACTCTCACCCTACATGACGCCGGCAACACGCCGGCGAAGGAGGGGAGGGGCCGGATTAGGCCCTCCGGTGAGGAGCAGGCGAAGTCACTGTTGAGAGGAGAGCTTTCAAGAGAGAGGGAGAGTCAAGTTCTCAATCCACGGCTTGGATGGGTTCAATCAGTGTTTGTCCCGTCGCCGGCCAAGGCATTGGCGGCCGAAAGCTTCTCGTCACCTTTCAGTCATTCGGTGGCGACCTTGTGCACCATGTAAAGCTGGAGGAAGGAATGGTACGGTGCCTGCTATCCAATGGAGAAATTGCACATTTATCTGACGGCACACCTCACGCTGCCGATCGACGGTGCTTTCTAGGCTCTCGTATATTTTATTTTCCTTTTTTTTTATGGGAGCTCTCGATATTTTCTGCTGCAACGGCCCATGCCCTTGCACTTTATTTCAGCCGATGTAGACTATGCTGCTTTTTACTTGCTGGGATGCATTTTGACAGGCAAATTAAGCGAGTGACCGCCGTAAAGCCCTGCCATTTTTTTTTTGCGGAGAAAGGGGAATTATATTAACTTTTTGTAACAGTACATCCCACATTCTTTTACACCCAGGCCCCTGGGAACATTTGCAGAAAGGCCCTGAAAGAAAAGGAAATTACAACTAACTCCCTCTTCCTCACAAACCCTTCCGCAGCAGGAGCTCCTCACCGCCGGTGACCCCCAACAGTAACATCCAGGCTCCTCCGCCGTCGAAGCACGCGACCACAACTCATAGATTGCAAAGCCGATTAGATAACCACGACGAAAGCGCCAAGCCGGCCATCGCGACGACTTCGGAAGAAGGAAGAAGAATCCGAACGCGACCATCGGAGCACCAGCAGCAAGAAACAAAACACCGGAGAAGTCGACGGCACAGCATGACGCCAACAACCGGACACGAACTCCACCATCGCCGACAGAGCCAGCAAGGGAACCAAAAGCTTACCCTCCTTCCGCAAAGAACGGGAAGCCAAGAACTCCACGGACTCACCATCGATTGTCGTCGCCGCCGACGACGCGCCAATCTGCCGAGGGAAAAAGATCCACCCTTCGCAAGGAAAGTGAAGACGAACTCGGTCCGACCATCTTCAAGCCGGCAGGGAAGCCGGCGGGGATGTAGAGGGAGCAGACACCCTCGACACCACCGCACCGTCGCCAGGTGAAGAAGTCAGCGAGGACACCGAAGCTCCACGAAGCTTCACCGGGGCCGTCGCCGCCATCGACGTCGCCGACTCCAGATCCGCCAAGGGAGAAACCTAACCCTAACCTAAGGAAACCTACACCTAGGGCTAGACTGTACAGCAGCCGGCCGGGACCGGCTTCCCCACCCCCCCCGGCGCCGACGAGGGCACCAGGGGGGAGGGGGAAGCAGCGGACTCGGGACGGCGCCGAGATCGCCTCTTTCGCCGCCTCTTTACTGTAGCGACGGGAAAGGAGGAGAAGGGACTGGAAGAAAATAATCAACCGTTGCGCGTAAAGCCCTGCCATTCACTGCCTCGATCATCTTCAGTTTGTCCTCCTTGCGCATTTTCAAATTATTATTCTTTAGTAGTAGCATGCTAGCCTTCTTCCTTACTACTACCGTATTATTAACTATTTTTGGAGTAACCGAGTTGACTAATTACCTGCTGGAATATGACGATATTCGTTGCAAGTGATGGCTACCCGTCAACTAGTCTGCCAAACACCGATGGGGCCTCTGCAGACCAGCAACATTTCACCTGTCTAATTTGTCGCCATTGGAAAATTAAAAAGAAAAGCATATCTGTTGCTATACCCTTTCAGGTTAAATCAGAGAAAACTCTCGAACAGGATCATTTCCACTTTTTTGGTCTAGTTTGGTATCATCCGTCACGCTTGAGAAGCTTTCCTTATCCCTTTCAACAAAGTGTTCTAGCAGCCTGAGCTCGCAAAGCAACGGCAGTTTTATCCATAAAGGCATTTTATCATGACAGTGAATCTCCTTCACTTGGAAATAGCAACTGTCTTAAACATCATTTGACTCCCTCGCAAAAAAAAAAAAAACCATCATTTGACCACCAATCTATGTGTCATAAATTTACACCAACAATGTTGACGCCTTAAAGTACAATGGAAGCACATCTCAGAGAACATATGATCAGATTCATTTCGCATCAAAATGTATCGTGACTGGAGTGGAGACAGTTGAAACAGAGTAAAAAATAGTGTACATAGACCGTTCCGGTCCGAAGAGATGAGGGGCAACGCATGGCAAGAATATATCCTAGGAATTTTTTTGTTTTTGTTTTGAGCTATAAATACGGGTGTCACTGTCCCAGTCCCAGCAGCAGCTCAAGGCAAGACACGCAAGCAGCAGCAGCGCTCTGCATATCTCGATGGCGTGCGCATCTGGCGCAGGGCGGCGCAGCGGCCTCCTTCTCGGCCTGTTGGTCCTCCTCGTGCTTGCCGGCGCCTCGTCGGCGCAGCTCTCGAGCAGCTTCTACTCCTCCTCCTGCCCTGGACTGCACCACGCCGTCAGGGCGGTGATGCACTCCGCCATCGCCACGGATTGGCGCAACGGCGCATTCATCCTTCGCCTCTTCTTCCACGACTGCTTCGTCCAAGCACTACTTACTACTACTAATGCATTCATTCCTAGTCGATCCACATTGTTAAGTAGCCGATGCGTTAATTGTGGACGTACGTGATATATGCAGCGTGGACGACACGCCGAGCTTCCAGGGCGAGAAGATGGCGACGCCCAACAAGGGCTCCGCCAGAGGCTTCCACGTCATCGACGCGATCAAGTCCGCCGTCGAGAAGGTCTGCCCCGGCGTCGTCTCCTGCGCCGACATCCTCGCCATCGCGGCCAGGGACAGCGTTGTCATCGTGAGTACTATCCAAACTTGTAACAGAGTAATAATGTAGATATATGAACGGAATTTTTAATGACATGACATTGACAAACTAAAGAGAACGTAATTAACGTGCATGCATGTTGGTCGGTGCCATTCATGGCAGCTTGGCGGGCCGAGCTGGGACGTCAAGGTTGGGAGGAGGGACTCAACCACGGCGAGCTTCGACGGCGCCAACGACAACATCCCGCCGCCGACGTCAGACCTCGCCAACCTGACCTCCTATTTCGCCGCTCAGGGCCTCTCTCAAAAGGACATGGTCGCCCTCTCTGGTAAACAAACAAAGCATCTTTCTCCAAACCAACATTTTGCAATAAGCTTGCCAATCCAAACCTACATCAATGTGTTGGACACATGTTTCATATTTTCAGGAAATTAATTTAGCTAACAAAGTGCAAAATCTATTTCCAGGTGGCCACACAATAGGCCTAGCACGCTGCACAAACTTCAGAGCCCACATATACAACGACACCAACATCGATGTACTCCTTGCGGGGACAAGGAAATTGTGTTGTCCAAGAACCTCAGGTTCAGGTGACAACAATTTGGCACCTCTGGACCTTCAAACCCCAACAATCTTTGGGAACAACTACTACGAGAACCTTGTTCGGAAGAAAGGCCTTCTGCACTCTGACCAGGAGCTCTTCAACGGTGGAGCCACCGATGCACAAGTTCAGTCGTACGTTACTAGCAAAAGTGCATTCTTCCAGGACTTTGTGACGGGCATGATCAAGATGGGCGACATTATGCCGTTGACAGGTTCCAATGGCCAGATCAGAAAGAACTGCAGAAGAGTTAACTAGCTAAGATGAAATATGCAGTATGTATCGCGAATCTTCTGTCATATATATCCAGCAGAATGTTTGTTAGCTTTTGGTTCCACGATTGCGAAATAATATTGTTGTATCGTTGTGTTCCCATGTCGGTTGGTTAAAATAATAATGAATGTGCCACTTGTTCTCTACAGAGTCTTATTTTCGGTTGCTTCCAACATGTTTTGTACAAGAAAATAAGTGTGATATATACATGAGTATATATGATGTGACACTTGCACAAGTTGGAATTTTAACGAAGGTGATCAGATATGAGGCCACAAATATGTTGTATGTTTCCCACGAACGAACAAGCATGTGTATACTCACATATGGGTTAACAATTGAGAGGAGCGCTCTAACATGCATGTTGGGTAGACTAACTTAGATTTTTTTTTAAAAAAAAAAACTGCTGCCTCTAATGGTTCCTAATGAGCCTGTAACCAATCGGTAATCGTAGTATCTTCGAGCTGCGGATTTTGTGGATTCAAATAGTAGACTTGATATGTGTGGTTAATTAATTTTGTGTAGAAGCAGCTGGTTATGTTCATATATGTCGTAGGGGATAGATAATACAAGTCCAAGCTTGTCAAACGTGCCAGTCTCTGAATATATATCTCTTGAAAAGAAAGATAGAAGTTAGCCTACTCCTCTTTCGGGCAGAAGATATATATTATGTCTGTCCAAATTAAGGTCCGGAAACATGCATGTTGCCACTTTTGCTTTCTCCAGCCAGTAGCTTTTCTTCATACTTGTTACTAGTGTTCGTCGATCAGGAACAAGAACCAGCTGGGCTGGACCATGCAAGAGTCAGCAGCACGGCACACAGAATGTTTAAACAAGAACTGAGAGCATATATGTGCAATTAATGGTTTCTTTTCGTCGGCGCTTTTCTTCTTTTTACCTTGGTGCAAATTGAGGCCAGAGAGAAACTGAGCATGCTGTCGTAATAAGCGATAGATTCTGGAAGATGAGTGGTACTTTTCATTTCTACATGATGAAAGAAGTATATATGCATGTACTTTGGTCTCCAATCCGCCAAACTTCCTACAATCGCGGCGCCATAAATCGCTGCATTCGGCAGCTCGCATTGATTTCATTTGACTAGTCAGGGATTAGCCACACAGGACTATCGGGCCAGACTGAGAACATCATTTATTCATTTTCCAGTGAATCATAGTTAGGAACCTGCACTTCAAATTGGGTGGCATCGTCAGAGATTTTATCAGGCGTGTGTTAGCAACTTTGAATTAAGCGAGGCAAGCTAAGGACTT
Organism: Eragrostis nindensis; assembly: GCA_012490785.1. Taxonomy (NCBI): domain Eukaryota; kingdom Viridiplantae; phylum Streptophyta; class Magnoliopsida; order Poales; family Poaceae; genus Eragrostis; species Eragrostis nindensis. The sequence continues at coordinate 52,605 of JAAXCT010002290.1, forward strand.
TGAGATAACGCTTTAATTTGCTTAAGCGTCGCCAAGGACTAGGAAGAAATGCGGACATGCATGCGTGCGTGCATCTCTACGCAAGAATTAATCAATGCACGGGAAATGATGGCTGGTTTCTATTCTACGTATCGTCGTGCCACCGGGTCGTCCACGTCAGGGGAGAACCCGGCCAGCAGTGACCCACCAGAAGAACGGGAGGCTTTTCTTGGCTGACGATGGTTTTCTATCTACTTGATCATCAGCTCAGCTTGTCTTATCAAATGACAAAATTAACCCAACTGGATCCGTTATATCCATGGATCAAGCTAGAGCCCACAGCACAGTGCGATGAATCTTTATTCTTGGGCCTAGAAGAAAAGGGTGCGTGGGTTCTGATCTTTTTATCATAGTTAGGAACAGCACAGATGAGTTGATCTTCTGTCAGCCCACAGCACAGTGAGTTGACACAACATCCAGTCACGTCCACGGAGTCTATCTTTTTTTCTTCTTCTTCTTCTTCTTCTTCTTCTTCTTCTTCTTCTATTTTGCGAGTAGTCCACGGAGTCTATCCTAATCACAAATGTCCATGTTTGTTTCCTCTGTTTTAGTCTAGCGATTGGAGATAGAGAATCTTATAGCTAGGAGGCAGTTGGGATTCCTTGGGTGCACGGACATACAAGTAACGGATTTTTTTATCGAACGTGCAGGAGAGCTGCGTGTCATTTCATTAAGGAGAAAAAGTTTTACATATGCCATGCTCTAGCCGAGGTTAGTGAAAGATTACATTCGCGCCCGTAAATGATGGGACAACTCTAACAGCAATGTCGCTCATGGCAACAGCATTAGCTCCCGCAAGCGCTTGGCGCCAGCCAGCCTCCACTCCAGCGATTCTTCGTTGATGGCCTGGATGATTGCACCCGGGTGGGGTTGGGCTCCATCGAACACACAACGGTTCCTATGTTTTCAGATTCCCCAACAAACCAGAATGACTAGAGTGTTGAAACCTTTTCGCTTCTCTGTGGGCACACTCCGTAGGGCCTTCCGCCACCAATTCTTGAAATTGGTGTCGTCCCTAGTTGGGGTTGCATGTTGTAGGCCAACCACGCTGAGGGTGCGGAACCATACCTCTCGAGTTGTGACACATGATGTGAGTAAGTGTTGTATACTCTCCTCCTCTTGATCACAGAATGCGCAATGTTCTGGGTGCTGCATGCCGCGGCGTGCAAGCCGGTCTGCTGTCCAACAGCGATTCAGAATTGCTAGCCAGAGAAAGATTTTAGACTTCAGCGGCGCCCACAATTTCCAGAGCCGTTTGTGTGGGCCGAACCGAACAGCACCTGTGAAGAAACGTTGGTAGGCTGACTTGGTTGAGAACATGCCAGATGCCTCCGGCGTCCAAATATGTCTGTCACCCACGCCAGGCGTCAATGCGATCTCCTGTAGCGCGTCCAGCAATTGCAGACCTTGCCATACCGCCAGTACCGAAGGCCCACCTTGGATGTCCTCTCGCCAGCGATTATCCTGGAGAGCGTCAAACACTGTTTGCTTCCGCCACCCCCTTCTCCCGACATATGGCATTAATGCCGGTGCGAGATCTCCGATGGATTTTCCGTGCAGCCACCTATCAGTCCAGAAGAGGGTGTTCCGTCCATCTCCGATCATGGTCGTCACCGAGATGTGGAACATGGCCCTCGCATTTGGTGGCACTTGTACTCTCAGCAAGTTCCATGGTCTATCCGGTTGAGTCTTCTCAAGCCACAGCCATCTCATTCGCAATGCCCAGCCAAGAATCAGGAGGTTGTGTATGCCCAGTCCTCCCAGGTCCAGTGGCCGCGTGACGCGCTCCCACGCCACCAAGCAGTGGCCGCCTTTCAGATCTCGATGGCCCCTCCAAAGGAAACGCCGTCCGATTTTGTCTATCTCCTTGATCATCCACTTTGGAACATCCAGCGCAATGAGTAGATGAATGGGGACTGCTGTGAGTACCGCTCGTACAAGGATGAGTCGCCCCGCGGCGCACATGAGCGCCACTTTCCACCCGGCAGCTTATCGGTGATTCTGTCGATTATAGGTTGGAGATCTGCCTTTGTTAGAGCATCTCCAGTAAGGCCTCTAGTTGGGCTCTACTCTATTATTTAGGAGCTTGCCTCAAAAAATCAACTCCAGTAGGGACCCTACTTGGGCTCTCATTTTGCATGCCCTCTCAAACTCCATCTCCAAACCCTCATTCCTGAGGTCCTCCCATCCTCCCTCTCAATCATGGGTCCCACCATTTTTCTCTTTTTTTTCTTTTTCTCTCTCTTCTTTTTCTTTTTTTTTCTCTCTCTTCTCCCTCCTCCTCCCGCACGCGCACGCCATACCCGATCTCGCCGTCGGGCGCCCTCCACGCGCCAGGCCGCCCGCGCCCGACCGCCCTCCCTGCCTGCGCCAGGCGGCCATCCTCGCCGGCGGCCACGCCTCGCCACCCTCGCCGGCGGCCGTCCTCGCTTGGCGGTCACGCCTTGCCGACCTCGCTGCCGGCCAAACCCCTTCCGCCACGCCACCTCCTGCTCGGCCCTTCCGCCATCGCCCCTTTAGCCCGTGCCCGGTGCTGGATCAAGGTAAAATCGACGCCGGCGGCCCAGATCCGGTGATTGGCTTCGCCGTCCCAGCCCCTAGGCCATCGATTCGACGCCGCCCCAGCTCTGACGCCTCCCGCCTCCCCCTCTAGAGCTCGGCGACGACCCCTGCCATGGCCTTCCCGACACCCCCGAGCCGTGGAGCCGCGTCGTCGTCGGGATGCTGGGCAGCGCCGCGCCGCGGACACCGCCATGGGCACAGGGCGAGCTCGGGCCCGCTGCCTCCATGCCCCCCTTGCTCGCAGTCGATTTGCGCTCGATGGGGTGCTGCACGCGCTTGATGTCGAGGAGCCCGCGCCACCTCCTCCCTCCAGCTCCGTCGCCGTGCCGCCCCGCATCGATTCGTCCTCGCCGCTGGGCGCGGCGCGGCGCCTCCCGCCTTGCCGAGGTGGCGCCATGGCGGGGCGCTCTGGAGGCCGCGTGTGGGGTGCTGCGTGCTGGGCCGTCGTCGTTGCCGTGCCGCGCCTCGCCGCGTTGTCGTCGCCCGCGCACCAGGAAGAGGCCGAGAGGAAAAAAAGGAAGACGAGGCTGACGTGTGGGACCAAGAAAACTAGGGGCTCAGATGTAGGGGGTGCTGCTGGAGTTGGATGCATTTTTTGTGGGCTTGAATGTAGGAGCCGGCCCCTAGCATGTAGGGGTTTTGATTTAAGGGCTCTTGCTGGAGATGCTCTTAGTTTCCTTGTGGATAGCGGCAGGCCGTACAAGTAACGGATTAATTGAACTGTTTGTAACAGATTCATTCATTCATCATTGAAGAGTACTACAGTACGTGTATATATGTACCTGTATTTATCCACTGGATGAATGAATTATAGATAGGGTCAAATGACACATGGATCGTGGCCGAGCAGGGATATATGCTGTATATTCTTTCTTCTTTGTCATCAAGCTGCATCATCATTTCATTTGTTAGCTAGAGATATAGGGGTACTACCGATATACTGTAGTTTTTAACGGCCAACCAACATCGTTTAAAAGTTAGTTACAGATTGTGGTCGGGTGCGTGGTCGTTTTAAATCATTTTATCTGCATGCTAGCTAGCTAGGGTATAAATAGGGAAGGAGCATGCCCCCCCTGTTGCATCATATATTCTTTCACGTGCGCAGCCGGAGCGGCGTTCCCTCCTCGATGATCATGATGAAGATCAACTCATCTCTTGTTCTTTTGGCCAGCTGCTTGTGCTTCCTCCTCCTCCTAAGCGGTGCGTGGGTTCAATTCTGATCTTTTTGTTAATTTTGCAACTTATGTATGTTGAGATGGATCTCAAAAATAAAACTAACTCGATGTGTCGTCGTTGGATTAGGTGGTCAAGTGGAGGCCCGGAAGCACCGGGGGCGGCGGAACTACAAGCTTTTCTTGTTCGGCGACTCGTTCGTGGACATCGGGAACCGGGAGGCGACAGCAGAGAGGATCGCTAACTCTCGTCAATGGTACACCCCCTACGGCATGTCGGACTCGGCCCACGGCTACCGTCCCACCGGCCGCTTCTCCGATGGCCTAGTCCAGTCAGATTTCCTGGGTGAGCTACTAGCTACTAGTTCATCATTCTTGATGCATGCATCGTCCAGCAGAATGTTTGCTAATTATTCAATACTTACTGTTGTTGCAGCGAAGATTCTTGGGCGTGACGAGTCCCCTCCAGCATACAGGGTTTGGGTCGACGCCGACGACGACGGCAGCCAGTTTGGTGGCGTCAATTTCGCGGTGGCCGGCTCCAGCGTGTTCTTCAACGCATCGGAGGTGGCGGCGTCGCTGGAAACCCAGATCGACCAGTTTAGGGACCTGGTGCGCGCCGGAGACATTGACGGCCTGGAGGACTCGGTTGCGCTCGTCGCCGTCTCCGTCATGCACGACTACGCGCGGATCTCCTCATGGAACAGCGACGACTAAGTGAGTTGATGGATCGATCGAGAGATGATTAGTTACTATCGATGATCATATCAACAAATTAATACTTTTGCAGTTTCGGACGTTCACGAGCGCCGTGACCGACAAGATCGTGACCGGCGTGAGGCGTCTGCAGAGGCTGGGCGTGTCCAAGGTGCTGGTGGACTTGGTTCCCCCGTTCGGGTGCACGCCGTGGCGGAGCTGGATGTCAGACCCCATTTCTGGAATCTGTTGTGCATCCTGTATCAGTCTCTGGATCAGTAGCTGATACGCACAAGAACACAGATATGATAATCAAAAGCATACTTCGAAATGGTAAATAAAGTAGTATACCTGATTTAGGACCATTAGTGGCGGTACGACAAGAATTTATAAATATCCAAGTCCATCCGTCCGACTAACAGTGAAGCAGACAGCGGAAAACCATGGCCCATAGCCACAAGCAGACCTGGGAAGTAGAACCGAACACCCAAACGTCGTCGTCTTATAAGAAGGCTTCTCCTACTAAACCAACAATTGCAAGAAAGTGAGTACATAAGGTACTCAGCAAGCCCTACACTACTCAAAGGGATATATATACATGCATATTTGGTCTTAGCAAGGATTAGGCTAAAAGGTTCATTTGCAGAAAGCACATTTAATGCAGGGTTTGAGCAATCAAGGATCATAGATAAAACAGGGAATTTGATTGTCGATATTTTAGTTGTTGGCCCTGGGGGAGTATGAACATTCCCGCCAGTTCCCAAGTTTTAGTTGGGCCTTCAGACCTCAATGGTCTTACTGACCCGGCATCACTTCCAAAACACGGGCGTCTATACACCCACTCACGCGCCAAGGGATAGTAAGTGGCTAATCAATGTGATCTCATAACATAGATGTGTCATATGCCGTGACAACGTCCAATCGATTGAATTTTACTCTGCAGAGGTTGTACATCTTTTCCCACAGGCTACGCACCCTTAGCTAGAGGATACGTAACGCTCGATCCATCTTCTCCGAGTAGTCCCACAAGCCCACCACGGAGGGTTAGGGGTTAAGATAAGGATTAAGCACGACACTAGGGTCATAATGTGCGGGGATTTCACTCCCAAATAGCCGGCAACGGGCATTCAATACCCGATGTATTCCCCCAACCAGTCCGCTGCTACTACCAGCCACCAGGTGAAGATTGCTTGCAGGAGTACCAAGAAGGTAGGATAAAGTCCTGCCCAAAACAGGTTCTGTGGTTGTACGGGAAAATCATCATGCTTACAGTCACAAGAACCGGTCCTTATGCGGCAGGGCGAGCACCAATTCCACATAAGGTGGACTATCACACAATCATCATCTTCTCCAAGCACAGTGGCCTCGCCCTCGATCCATACCCATCCCATCATCATCGCCACCATCATCACCTAACACAGTTGTGCTACTCCCAACCCCATATATTACGCACACCACCAAACTCTTTTAACGCATTTATAAAAGTAGATATGTGAGTGTGGTGTGGCAATGTAAACATTGCGAGGGGTCCTAAGCATAACTAGTAGCAAGGTAATCACGCCATCATTTAAATAAGAGCATTAATTGATGGTGTATCCTAGGGTTATCAAGGTGACGGGGTAAACAAGGGTAAACAAGGATTCTGATATTAACGCCTAAGTAACAGACATCAATATCAATAAGCAAGTAGGACCATAACTACACAATCAGTAAAATAACAAGTAATGCATAGTACGAGAATAGGCCATATAGGTGCATTGCGAAAACAGTAGGTTCAATCATGATCAAGGAAAAGTAGAGCTTGCCTGGCAAACGCTGTCCTAATCTTCGAGTTCCAAGTCTTCACTCTCTTCAACGAGTCGATGTCTTCAAGTCGTTTCTCACTGTGGTGCCGGTATCTTCTAGTCCTTCGTCTAAGCCGTGAAGTCGATGTCTTCTGGCTCGTCCTTGAGTTCTTGATCTTCAGCTCTTTCTCGAATCTCGTGTAAGCAAGCGCATAAAAACATACCGTATAAACAAACTACCGCAAAAGAAATAAAGGTCGGAAAGAGTCAAATAAGATCCGATTAACTCCAATAAGAACCGATAGAACACCGAAGAAGGATAAGATACAAATCAGGTATGATGCAATAGGTTTTACTTTAGGAAGGTTTTATTATCTTAAGGCCATTAGGAGTGAGACATCAAGCACTAGGGCTTTTAATGTGGTTGCGGGATGCTAAACACGATGATAAGTGCATGAGTGTATGTGAAGGTGGGGCAGCGTGCGTATGTGTTGTTCATACATTTGTGGCACTAAGTCTTTATATAGGTCATAGCCTATATAAAGGTTTATGCGACATGTGTACGAGGTGCAAGGTGTGTTACTTTAATTACTTACCTATAGATTAAGGTATTACCTAATAGTGATTAGCTATTGTATTATCTACTGCATTAATTACTAATACTAAGCTACTAATTATCTGTCATGAGCTGTGCGCGTGACGGTGACATGTGTACGTGATCATGTATGGTATGAATGCACAGTTTGTAGATAAATACAAGGATCAAACGGTTAAGGATAGACTAACAAATAAGATAGCAACGAATAATAACTCAATGAAAGACCATGTATACAGAGGTTAATAAATCGATAAAGGTTGGTAACATTAGGTGGTAACATTGGATTAAGATTGATTGAGCGATGGGTGAGCTAGGTTAGAGTTGGAGCTGAGTGACGGTAACGGAGGTTGCTATACTTTGATATGGAATGGTGCAATAAGATAGGTTACGTTCAAAGTCAACGCTAAAAGGTTAGCGAGCATATGTGATGTGCGGGATCGATGACATATGATGGGTTTGTTGAGAGAGTGTGGGATTTAGAGTATTGATGGCTCGTAGAGATAATCTAGAGCTTCACGATTAGTACCAAAGGGTACTACGCGTTTCTACGAACGCGTGAGCTCAAGAATCGCTCAAAACGGAGTTACGGATAAAAAGATATGGGCATTTAAAGATTCCAAGGGCTTATGTGTAGTTTCAGAAAGGTTCTAGGGACTTATTTGTAAGAACAGAAAAGTATAAGGACCAAACTGTAATTACCAAAAGTTTAGGGGCTTCGATGTGAAAAGATGGGGACCTAAAACTAATTACCGAAAAGTTTAAGGGTGTTTCTGTAAAAAGACAGGACCTAAACAGAATTAGTCTAAAGCTTAGGGGCTTAACTGCAAAATTACAGGTTCTGGGAATTTCTGGGAATTTAAGGAATTATTTTTCTACTGGAAAAGATATGGACCGGGTCCATGGATCTGTGGACCGGATCTATGGGAGTGGTCCACGGAGATTTATGGTGGACTGATCGATCTGGACGGTTGGATCTGGAATGAACGGCTGGGATTTTATGAAATCGAAGGGGTACGCAAGATCTAATCTTGGCCGTCGATCTGGGCGCGGACGGCTGTCGTTTCTCCGTGGGCTAGGCGGCAGCCGGCGACGTCGAGGGCGGCGGCGCCATGGGGGAAGCTCGCCGGAGTAGCCTATCCGGCGCTCCGGTGGTCCAAATATGACGGGACTTGGACTGGGAGAGAGAGGGGGAGACGGCGAGCTCACCTAGGGCACGTGTTGACGTCGCCCGTGGCGGAGGCGGGCTGGCGACGGCGAGAGGCGGAGCGCGGCGGCGGCGCTCGACGGGGAGGATGCTCCGGCGCTCCTCGTCGAGTTCTTGTGGCCCGGGGAGGTGCGTGGGGTCGAGGCGAAGCCGGGCGGCCAGGTGTCGTGGCCGGGTTCGTTGTGAAGGTAGCTGGTGGCGAGCGAGGCGGCGGCGCGCGGCGGCGCACGGCAGAACTTCGCGTCTGCGCGTCCGTGGGCCTAGGCAAGGCAGCGCGAGGCTTCGAGGAGGTAGGGTAGCTCACGGGCTGGCGCGCGGGCTAAAGGAGAGGGAGGAAGGAGGCTTGCCGGCGGCGAATCGTGCGGCGGCCGGAGATGGGGAAGAAAAGGGGAATTGAGAAATTGAAGCTTGGTGATGCTTGAGGAGGGGGAAGAAGAGCTGGGGGAGGTCACGGGGTCGTGCGCTGTTCCATTTATAGGCGGAAGGAGTGAGGGGGAGGCCGGGAGCATGGCGTGGCCGAGAATGGAATCTCGGTCGCGTCCATGGCCATGGCGACAAAGTCTGGGCGGCGTGCTCGCGTGAACGGGAAGCTCGGCAGGGCGTCGTGAGTACTCGATGGCTGGCGCGTCTGTGGCGTCTCGGGACTCGAAGGAACATCTTGAAGCGGTTGGAGCAGCGCTCGTGCGACGGCTCAGGCGAGGGCGTAGTCGGGAATCGAATCCGCGGCGTGCGCGTCCATGGCGAGCTGGACGAGCGGCAGCAGCGCGTCATGGGGAAAAGCAGGCGTGTTGCCGTTGCTTTTGCAGGTGCGGTGCCTTGGCAGCCACAGCGCGCGGCATGGCAAAGCAGGCACGCGGTGCAGGGCATGGCGAGGCGACGCGACGGGCACGCGCGGGGCAAAGCGGCACGCGGGCGCGGCTTTTCCAGGCGGGCGCGGCGCGGAGCGGTTGGCGAAGATGCTTGGCGCGACAGCTCGGCCGGGGCGTGGTGCGGTTGCAGGCGGCGGGCGCCACGCGGCGAGGCGCTCTGCGCGGCGCGGGGGGAAGACGACGGCGTCGCGCGGGCTGGAGCCGGGCCGGGCTGGCGGGGCCGGGTCGGGTTGCGGCTGGGCCAAAAGGAAAGGGAAGAGGGGCGTGGCCCAGCGAGAGGGAAGAAGGAAGTGGGCCGGGGAGAAAAGGGAGGCAGGCTGGGCCGGAGGGAGATGTGGCCCAGGAGGGAGGAGGAGAGGGGAAACGTTTAACTATTATCCAGGAATTAATTCAAAATGATTTGAATTCGAAAATCAAAATCGAAAATGATTCAAAACTAGAGAAATTCGAAATAAATAAAAGGGGATCAAACACTTGAGCACTTATTTTATATTTCAAAAATTTTCCATTTCTAGCTCTAGTTTATACTAGTTTAATTCAATTTTATTTTTGGAAATTCGATGGAAAGGTAAGAGTTTAGGAAAAATTTAAATTCTGAGTGATTTTTATTCCTTTTGACTTCACTTCGAAATTTGGGTTGTTACAAATCTACCCCACTTAAAAGGAATCTCGTCCTCGAGATTCGGACGGTGTAGAACTTTCCTTGCGCCTCTTTTGCTTGATACTGGTAACATCCAAAATTTCGTCGGAGATTGCTTGGTCTTGTTGCTTTGATAGACTCTTTTTGTCGTAGAGGTCACCGGTGCTGTTGTTCGGCGTTGAAGAGCTTCTTGTTTATGGGGATCTTCGGAGGTGGGTTGCTTTAACAGAGGTTGGTAGGCCTAAGGTTTTGGTTTCATGGTTGTTGGGTAACTAACGAAAGGTCCTACCCCACTTAAAAGGATTTTAACTTGGGGTACTCCAGGTGTTGACTCAGTCCTTGTTGTCACGAGGCAATCCAAGTTGCATGGTCGGTAGCATGCCTCTATAACCTTTCTTTAGTGAGACTGTTGATTCCGAAACCTGAGGTTCCATAGAATGGAACGTTGACTGGCTTCATTAGTTTCTCTTTGTGTGCAACACTGATACTCCTAAGTCGGGTTGGCACTGTGCGTTCTATCCTGCCTTAGGGATATAGGCCTCGTTCGTTGTCCTATTTTCCATGAACCGTCTTTCACTGTACTTACTTCCAAAAATTATCCTCGAAGGTAGGCTTACCAAAAGTTGATTCTGGGTTAGGTGGTAACTTTCTTTGTTGTGTTCTCTTCAACAAAATAGTCGACATCGTCCAAAAATGTGTGACTTGCCTTTTTCTTGATCGGTCCATACCAGGACTAAGAAAGTCGGAGTCCTTCACTATTCTTCATACTACTATTCTCATCTCAGGGAGTTTCATCAACTCTTGCCATTGCGGGCTCATGGTACCTTGGGTCTAATACCACCTATCTTTGTCCAAGGTTTGCAGTTGCCATCTGTATGGTTTATCTGTTGCCTTCAAGGGGTGTTCCAGATCCTTGTAGCAGGATTAAGGGAGTGTGGATTTTCTGAAACTTCTGATTCCCTGGTTCTCAATGTGTTTCTTTCTTTACGGAGACAGTCTTGTATTATGGAAGCAACTGTAATGATGTGTCCATACTTTTGATGGATGTAACACTTTTTGTTACTTCGGGACATGCTCATAGTTATAGTTGTCTGCTCTGTCCATAGGTAACATGACTCTTCGACACTGTAGGGATACAAGTTCTTTTTGAAGCTTGTGCTTTTACTAGCAGTTCTGTCTCTATCCTTGACATGCTGCTTTTTGTTCAGGCTCATGTGTCTGGATCTTGATATCCTTATTTCCTTGTCCTATTTGTGCACTTTTCCAAATAGTACATTCAGACTCATCTGTTGCTGCAAGCTGATGCACATTCTGTTGACTTATCAGAGAACATGATATCTACGGAAAAGCTTGATGGATTTTGTCTTGACTGAGCATTTCTTTGGAAGTTATACAACATTCTCAATTTGTTCCAATTGGCTATTGGGTGAAAATTCCATATTTCAAAGGCGATTAATCCCAGTTGCTTGGTCCATGTGTGGCCATTGCAATTCTGAAACTGACTCACCGTGGTAACTGTCGAAACATCTTGTTAATATCTCAGCTGTGGTTGGCACTGCCTTCGTGGTTAAGCTCTTCATTTGAGATTTGCAGTTGCCATCTTCCGTTTCTGTGGGTGTCTACTGTTGGCGAGTAACTAACCCTTACTTCTCGTAGTACTGATTCTTATGATCCTTCCAGTCGAGCGGTGGTCTTTAGTTGTCTTTGTGCCATGCTCTTGACTTATTGATTCTGAGCAGGACTCTTTGGCGGTAGGTTTATTCGGTAGGGGTTTGGGTATAGGTTAGGAGAGGGCTTTTGGCATTAGGTTACTATTATTCTTCATGTTATTATTATAGTGATGTTTAGTTTGATTAAGAGCACACAAGCATAAAGAATTGAGAGTCAAAACAAAATCATCGAATCACACAAACAACGCAATTTATTTGTTGTGGTTTGATGTGTAAGCGTACTGCGAACGAGGTTTAAGGCTCGAGGGTAGGCTAACTATCGAATCTTCTTTTCATTTTTATCAGAACTCGATCAGTAGTCTGTCGACCAAAAGAAATCGAGAGGGTCGTATGACTTGATCGGTTAAAGGAAACCATTTTTCACTTTGTTACAGCGGGTTTGCCTTGCTGACTTGATACTTGGTGCTATCTGAATAAGTGTATCACATGTTCACTGCATTCCACTGAAGGTAGCTAGAGGCATCATTCCACATCCTTCGGCAACACTGATATTTTTATTGCACATAGACTGTCTTACAACTCTAGTACAACCCATTATCATGGTTACAACATCTTACAAGTACAACTAGTACTCCATATGCAAACCGTCATCCTTCTTAGTGGTGACATCCTTCATGAGATGCTTACGCTGGTGCTTTTGGTCTAGATAGCATGTCTTCACTCTTGGGATACCTCAAAATAGATTCCTTATGTTTGGGAGCTTGTAGTATGTCACCTTCAATACCAACTACTGCCTCTCTTTTTTTTTTTTTTCCTCCAAGTTGGTTTGTGCCGTAAGGAGTTTCTCGTATTGGTACTGAGGACATCTTGCTCTCAGGTGTCCTTCTCGCCCACAGTGGTAACAAGGTCTTGTCTCCATGGCACTCTTGCTTGGTGACTGGAGTATATTAACTGCTTGATGAGAGGTATGTCCCATTGTGTTGTGCTTCGGCTTCTTGAGGTTTCCAGATGCACCTTGACCAGATGTTTGACTGTTGTCCTTCCTTTTCTGGTTGCGGTTCTCGTTGGTGTCTATTGGCTGTAGTAGCTTCTTGATAAAGGAAATTTCTTCATTGCTCTTCTTCACAGACTCTTCGAGATTACTCAACCTTTCGAGTATACTTACGAGGTCTGGAGGTGACATCGTGTTTGTGCCGTCCGTGTTATTCCAAACTCCTTGCTCTTTTTGTTTCTCCTGTACTACGGATTCGGTCTTTACAGATGGTGCTGGAACTTGAGGCACGTCATCCTTCATGTTGGTCACAACAGCTTTTGCTTCATTAATTGATTCATAGTAGGGGCAACTGGCGATCTTATGTCCGGGGTCGTGGCAAAAGAAGCATGTCCTCTCCTTTCTTGGGCCCTTGGCGGTATTGGCATTGCCCTTTTGTTTGGGAACCACATCTGGTTTGCGGTAAACTTGGTATGTTGTATTCTCCACTTCTATGGTCACATAGTCTTGGTTGTCCATCTAATGGCAGCTTTCCTGCGTAAAACAAGTTGAGTTGAGGTAGGTCTTCTTCAGTTGATGAGAAGAGCAAGAGATTTTCAAAATAGATGGGGAAAGATACTATGGAAGATTTTCGTAACTAGTTTTGAAAATAGCCATTTTCGAGCGCGACAAATCCTAGGTTTTCGTTCTACAGCCAAGTATTGCTCTGATACCACTATGTCAGACCCCATTTCTGGAATCTGTTGTGCATCCTGTATCAGTCCCTGGATCAGTAGCTGATACGCACAAGAACACAGATATGATAATCAAAAGCATACTTCGAAATGGTAAATAAAGTAGTATACCTGATTTAGGACCATTAGTGGCGGTACGACAAGAATTTATAAATATCCAAGTCCATCCGTCCGACTAACAGTGAAGCAGACAGCGGAAAACCATGGCCCATAGCCACAAGCAGACCTGGGAAGTAGAACCGAAAACCCAAACGTCGTCGTCTTATAGGAAGGCTTCTCCTACTAAACCAACAATTGCAAGAAAGTGAGTACATAAGGTACTCAGCAAGCCCTACACTACTCAAAGGGATATATATACATGCATATTTGGTCTTAGCAAGGATTAGGCTAAAAGGTTCATTTGCAGAAAGCACATTTAATGCAGGGTTTGAGCAATCAAGGATCATAGATAAAACAGGGAATTTGATTGTCGATATTTTAGTTAGTTGGCCCTGGGGGAGTATGAACATTCCCGCCAGTTCCCAAGTTTTAGTTGGGCCTTCAGACCTCAATGGTCTTACTGACCCGGCATCACTTCCAAAACACGGGCGTCTATACACCCACTCACGCGCCAAGGGATAGTAAGTGGCTAATCAATGTGATCTCATAACATAGATGTGTCATATGCCGTGACAACGTCCAATCGATTGAATTTTACTCTGCAGAGGTTGTACATCTTTTCCCACAGGCTACGCACCCTTAGCTAGAGGATACGTAACGCTCGATCCATCTTCTCCGAGTAGTCCCACAAGCCCACCACGGAGGGTTAGGGGTTAAGATAAGGATTAAGCACGACACTAGGGTCATAATGTGCGGGGATTTCACTCCCAAATAGCCGGCAACGGGCATTCAATACCCGATGTATTCCCCCAACCAGTCCGCTGCTACTACCAGCCACCAGGTGAAGATTGCTTGCAGGAGTACCAAGAAGGTAGGATAAAGTCCTGCCCAAAACAGGTTCTGTGGTTGTACGGGAAAATCATCATGCTTACAGTCACAAGAACCGGTCCTTATGCGGCAGGGCGAGCACCAATTCCACATAAGGTGGACTATCACACAATCATCATCTTCTCCAAGCACAGTGGCCTCGCCCTCGATCCATACCCATCCCATCATCATCGCCACCATCATCACCTAACACAGTTGTGCTACTCCCAACCCCATATATTACGCACACCACCAAACTCTTTTAACGCATTTATAAAAGTAGATATGTGAGTGTGGTGTGGCAATGTAAACATTGCGAGGGGTCCTAAGCATAACTAGTAGCAAGGTAATCACGCCATCATTTAAATAAGAGCATTAATTGATGGTGTATCCTAGGGTTATCAAGGTGACGGGGTAAACAAGGGTAAACAAGGATTCTGATATTAACGCCTAAGTAACAGACATCAATATCAATAAGCAAGTAGGACCATAACTACACAATCAGTAAAATAACAAGTAATGCATAGTACGAGAATAGGCCATATAGGTGCATTGCGAAAACAGTAGGTTCAATCATGATCAAGGAAAAGTAGAGCTTGCCTGGCAAACGCTGTCCTAATCTTCGAGTTCCAAGTCTTCACTCTCTTCAACGAGTCGATGTCTTCAAGTCGTTTCTCACTGTGGTGCCGGTATCTTCTAGTCCTTCGTCTAAGCCGTGAAGTCGATGTCTTCTGGCTCGTCCTTGAGTTCTTGATCTTCAGCTCTTTCTCGAATCTCGTGTAAGCAAGCGCATAAAAACATACCGTATAAACAAACTACCGCAAAAGAAATAAAGGTCGGAAAGAGTCAAATAAGATCCGATTAACTCCAATAAGAACCGATAGAACACCGAAGAAGGATAAGATACAAATCAGGTATGATGCAATAGGTTTTACTTTAGGAAGGTTTTATTATCTTAAGGCCATTAGGAGTGAGACATCAAGCACTAGGGCTTTTAATGTGGTTGCGGGATGCTAAACACGATGATAAGTGCATGAGTGTATGTGAAGGTGGGGCAGCGTGCGTATGTGTTGTTCATACATTTGTGGCACTAAGTCTTTATATAGGTCATAGCCTATATAAAGGTTTATGCGACATGTGTACGAGGTGCAAGGTGTGTTACTTTAATTACTTACCTATAGATTAAGGTATTACCTAATAGTGATTAGCTATTGTATTATCTACTGCATTAATTACTAATACTAAGCTACTAATTATCTGTCATGAGCTGTGCGCGTGACGGTGACATGTGTACGTGATCATGTATGGTATGAATGCACAGTTTGTAGATAAATACAAGGATCAAACGGTTAAGGATAGACTAACAAATAAGATAGCAACGAATAATAACTCAATGAAAGACCATGTATACAGAGGTTAATAAATCGATAAAGGTTGGTAACATTAGGTGGTAACATTGGATTAAGATTGATTGAGCGATGGGTGAGCTAGGTTAGAGTTGGAGCTGAGTGACGGTAACGGAGGTTGCTATACTTTGATATGGAATGGTGCAATAAGATAGGTTACGTTCAAAGTCAACGCTAAAAGGTTAGCGAGCATATGTGATGTGCGGGATCGATGACATATGATGGGTTTGTTGAGAGAGTGTGGGATTTAGAGTATTGATGGCTCGTAGAGATAATCTAGAGCTTCACGATTAGTACCAAAGGGTACTACGCGTTTCTACGAACGCGTGAGCTCAAGAATCGCTCAAAACGGAGTTACGGATAAAAAGATATGGGCATTTAAAGATTCCAAGGGCTTATGTGTAGTTTCAGAAA
This sequence comes from Eragrostis nindensis, assembly GCA_012490785.1. Taxonomy (NCBI): domain Eukaryota; kingdom Viridiplantae; phylum Streptophyta; class Magnoliopsida; order Poales; family Poaceae; genus Eragrostis; species Eragrostis nindensis. The sequence continues at coordinate 68,350 of JAAXCT010002290.1, forward strand.
GGTTCTAGGGACTTATTTGTAAGAACAGAAAAGTATAAGGACCAAACTGTAATTACCAAAAGTTTAGGGGCTTCGATGTGAAAAGATGGGGACCTAAAACTAATTACCGAAAAGTTTAAAGGTGTTTCTGTAAAAAGACAGGACCTAAACAGAATTAGTCTAAAGCTTAGGGGCTTAACTGCAAAATTACAGGTTCTGGGAATTTCTGGGAATTTAAGGAATTATTTTTCTACTGGAAAAGATATGGACCGGGTCCATGGATCTGTGGACCGGATCTATGGGAGTGGTCCACGGAGATTTATGGTGGACTGATCGATCTGGACGGTTGGATCTGGAATGAACGGCTGGGATTTTATGAAATCGAAGGGGTACGCAAGATCTAATCTTGGCCGTCGATCTGGGCGCGGACGGCTGTCGTTTCTCCGGTGGGCTAGGCGGCAGCCGGCGACGTCGAGGGCGGCGGCGCCATGGGGGAAGCTCGCCGGAGTAGCCTATCCGGCGCTCCGGTGGTCCAAATATGACGGGACTTGGACTGGGAGAGAGAGGGGGAGACGGCGAGCTCACCTAGGGCACGTGTTGACGTCGCCCGTGGCGGAGGCGGGCTGGCGACGGCGAGAGGCGGAGCGCGGCGGCGGCGCTCGACGGGGAGGATGCTCCGGCGCTCCTCGTCGAGTTCTTGTGGCCCGGGGAGGTGCGTGGGGTCGAGGCGAAGCCGGGCGGCCAGGTGTCGTGGCCGGGTTCGTTGTGAAGGTAGCTGGTGGCGAGCGAGGCGGCGGCGCGCGGCGGCGCACGGCAGAACTTCGCGTCTGCGCGTCCGTGGGCCTAGGCAAGGCAGCGCGAGGCTTCGAGGAGGTAGGGTAGCTCACGGGCTGGCGCGCGGGCTAAAGGAGAGGGAGGAAGGAGGCTTGCCGGCGGCGAATCGTGCGGCGGCCGGAGATGGGGAAGAAAAGGGGAATTGAGAAATTGAAGCTTGGTGATGCTTGAGGAGGGGGAAGAAGAGCTGGGGGAGGTCACGGGGTCGTGCGCTGTTCCATTTATAGGCGGAAGGAGTGAGGGGGAGGCCGGGAGCATGGCGTGGCCGAGAATGGAATCTCGGTCGCGTCCATGGCCATGGCGACAAAGTCTGGGCGGCGTGCTCGCGTGAACGGGAAGCTCGGCAGGGCGTCGTGAGTACTCGATGGCTGGCGCGTCTGTGGCGTCTCGGGACTCGAAGGAACATCTTGAAGCGGTTGGAGCAGCGCTCGTGCGACGGCTCAGGCGAGGGCGTAGTCGGGAATCGAATCCGCGGCGTGCGCGTCCATGGCGAGCTGGACGAGCGGCAGCAGCGCGTCATGGGGAAAAGCAGGCGTGTTGCCGTTGCTTTTGCAGGTGCGGTGCCTTGGCAGCCACAGCGCGCGGCATGGCAAAGCAGGCACGCGGTGCAGGGCATGGCGAGGCGACGCGACGGGCACGCGCGGGGCAAAGCGGCACGCGGGCGCGGCTTTTCCAGGCGGGCGCGGCGCGGAGCGGTTGGCGAAGATGCTTGGCGCGACAGCTCGGCCGGGGCGTGGTGCGGTTGCAGGCGGCGGGCGCCACGCGGCGAGGCGCTCTGCGCGGCGCGGGGGAAGACGACGGCGTCGCGCGGGCTGGAGCCGGGCCGGGCTGGCGGGGCCGGGTCGGGTTGCGGCTGGGCCAAAAGGAAAGGGAAGAGGGGCGTGGCCCAGCGAGAGGGAAGAAGGAAGTGGGCCGGGGAGAAAAGGGAGGCAGGCTGGGCCGGAGGGAGATGTGGCCCAGGAGGGAGGAGGAGAGGGGAAACGTTTAACTATTATCCAGGAATTAATTCAAAATGATTTGAATTCGAAAATCAAAATCGAAAATGATTCAAAACCAGAGAAATTCGAAATAAATAAAAGGGGATCAAACACTTGAGCACTTATTTTATATTTCAAAAATTTTCCATTTCTAGCTCTAGTTTATACTAGTTTAATTCAATTTTATTTTTGGAAATTCGATGGAAAGGTAAGAGTTTAGGAAAAAAAAATTTAAATTCTGAGTGATTTTTATTCCTTTTGACTTCACTTCGAAATTTGGGTTGTTACAAATCTACCCCACTTAAAAGGAATCTCGTCCTCGAGATTCGGACGGTGTAGAACTTCCTTGCGCCTCTTTTGCTTGATACTGGTAACATCCAAAATTTCGTCGGAGATTGCTTGGTCTTGTTGCTTTGATAGACTCTTTTTGTCGTAGAGGTCACCGGTGCTGTTGTTCGGCGTTGAAGAGCTTCTTGTTTATGGGGATCTTCGGAGGTGGGTTGCTTTAACAGAGGTTGGTAGGCCTAAGGTTTTGGTTTCATGGTTGTTGGGTAACTAACGAAAGGTCCTACCCCACTTAAAAGGATTTTAACTTGGGGTACTCCAGGTGTTGACTCAGTCCTTGTTGTCACGAGGCAATCCAAGTTGCATGGTCGGTAGCATGCCTCTATAACCTTTCTTTAGTGAGACTGTTGATTCCGAAACCTGAGGTTCCATAGAATGGAACGTTGACTGGCTTCATTAGTTTCTCTTTGTGTGCAACACTGATACTCCTAAGTCGGGTTGGCACTGTGCGTTCTATCCTGCCTTAGGGATATAGGCCTCGTTCGTTGTCCTATTTTCCATGAACCGTCTTTCACTGTACTTACTTCCAAAAATTATCCTCGAAGGTAGGCTTACCAAAAGTTGATTCTGGGTTAGGTGGTAACTTTCTTTGTTGTGTTCTCTTCAACAAAATAGTCGACATCGTCCAAAAATGTGTGACTTGCCTTTTTCTTGATCGGTCCATACCAGGACTAAGAAAGTCGGAGTCCTTCACTATTCTTCATACTACTATTCTCATCTCAGGGAGTTTCATCAACTCTTGCCATTGCGGGCTCATGGTACCTTGGGTCTAATACCACCTATCTTTGTCCAAGGTTTGCAGTTGCCATCTGTATGGTTTATCTGTTGCCTTCAAGGGGTGTTCCAGATCCTTGTAGCAGGATTAAGGGAGTGTGGATTTTCTGAAACTTCTGATTCCCTGGTTCTCAATGTGTTTCTTTCTTTACGGAGACAGTCTTGTATTATGGAAGCAACTGTAATGATGTGTCCATACTTTTGATGGATGTAACACTTTTTGTTACTTCGGGACATGCTCATAGTTATAGTTGTCTGCTCTGTCCATAGGTAACATGACTCTTCGACACTGTAGGGATACAAGTTCTTTTTGAAGCTTGTGCTTTTACTAGCAGTTCTGTCTCTATCCTTGACATGCTGCTTTTTGTTCAGGCTCATGTGTCTGGATCTTGATATCCTTATTTCCTTGTCCTATTTGTGCACTTTTCCAAATAGTACATTCAGACTCATCTGTTGCTGCAAGCTGATGCACATTCTGTTGACTTATCAGAGAACATGATATCTACGGAAAAGCTTGATGGATTTTGTCTTGACTGAGCATTTCTTTGGAAGTTATACAACATTCTCAATTTGTTCCAATTGGCTATTGGGTGAAAATTCCATATTTCAAAGGCGATTAATCCCAGTTGCTTGGTCCATGTGTGGCCATTGCAATTCTGAAACTGACTCACCGTGGTAACTGTCGAAACATCTTGTTAATATCTCAGCTGTGGTTGGCACTGCCTTCGTGGTTAAGCTCTTCATTTGAGATTTGCAGTTGCCATCTTCCGTTTCTGTGGGTGTCTACTGTTGGCGAGTAACTAACCCTTACTTCTCGTAGTACTGATTCTTATGATCCTTCCAGTCGAGCGGTGGTCTTTAGTTGTCTTTGTGCCATGCTCTTGACTTATTGATTCTGAGCAGGACTCTTTGGCGGTAGGTTTATTCGGTAGGGGTTTGGGTATAGGTTAGGAGAGGGCTTTTGGCATTAGGTTACTATTATTCTTCATGTTATTATTATAGTGATGTTTAGTTTGATTAAGAGCACACAAGCATAAAGAATTGAGAGTCAAAACAAAATCATCGAATCACACAAACAACGCAATTTATTTGTTGTGGTTTGATGTGTAAGCGTACTGCGAACGAGGTTTAAGGCTCGAGGGTAGGCTAACTATCGAATCTTCTTTTCATTTTTCTCAGAACTCGATCAGTAGTCTGTCGACCAAAAGAAATCGAGAGGGTCGTATGACTTGATCGGTTAAAGGAAACCATTTTTCACTTTGTTACAGCGGGTTTGCCTTGCTGACTTGATACTTGGTGCTATCTGAATAAGTGTATCACATGTTCACTGCATTCCACTGAAGGTAGCTAGAGGCATCATTCCACATCCTTCGGCAACACTGATATTTTTATTGCACATAGACTGTCTTACAACTCTAGTACAACCCATTATCATGGTTACAACATCTTACAAGTACAACTAGTACTCCATATGCAAACCGTCATCCTTCTTAGTGGTGACATCCTTCATGAGATGCTTACGCTGGTGCTTTTGGTCTAGATAGCATGTCTTCACTCTTGGGATACCTCAAAATAGATTCCTTATGTTTGGGAGCTTGTAGTATGTCACCTTCAATACCAACTACTGCCTCTTTTTTTTTTTTTTTTCCTCCAAGTTGGTTTGTGCCGTAAGGAGTTTCTCGTATTGGTACTGAGGACATCTTGCTCTCAGGTGTCCTTCTCGCCCACAGTGGTAACAAGGTCTTGTCTCCATGGCACTCTTGCTTGGTGACTGGAGTATATTAACTGCTTGATGAGAGGTATGTCCCATTGTGTTGTGCTTCGGCTTCTTGAGGTTTCCAGATGCACCTTGACCAGATGTTTGACTGTTGTCCTTCCTTTTCTGGTTGCGGTTCTCGTTGGTGTCTATTGGCTGTAGTAGCTTCTTGATAAAGGAAATTTCTTCATTGCTCTTCTTCACAGACTCTTCGAGATTACTCAACCTTTCGAGTATACTTACGAGGTCTGGAGGTGACATCGTGTTTGTGCCGTCCGTGTTATTCCAAACTCCTTGCTCTTTTTGTTTCTCCTGTACTACGGATTCGGTCTTTACAGATGGTGCTGGAACTTGAGGCACATCATCCTTCATGTTGGTCACAACAGCTTTTGCTTCATTAATTGGTTCATAGTAGGGGCAACTGGCGATCTTATGTCCGGGGTCGTGGCAAAAGAAGCATGTCCTCTCCTTTCTTGGGCCCTTGGCGGTATTGGCATTGCCCTTTTGTTTGGGAACCACATCTGGTTTGCGGTAAACTTGGTATGTTGTATTCTCCACTTCTATGGTCACATAGTCTTGGTTGTCCATCTAATGGCAGCTTTCCTGCGTAAAACAAGTTGAGTTGAGGTAGGTCTACTTCAGTTGATGAGAAGAGCAAGAGATTTTCAAAATAGATGGGGAAAGATACTATGGAAGATTTTCGTAACTAGTTTTGAAAATAGCCATTTTCGAGCGCGACAAATCTTAGGTTTTCGTTCTACAGCCAAGTATTGCTCTGATACCACTATGTCAGACCCCATTTCTGGAATCTGTTGTGCATCCTGTATCAGTCCCTGGATCAGTAGCTGATACGCACAAGAACACAGATATGATAATCAAAAGCATACTTCGAAATGGTAAATAAAGTAGTATACCTGATTTAGGACCATTAGTGGCGGTACGACAAGAATTTATAAATATCCAAGTCCATCCGTCCGACTAACAGTGAAGCAGACAGCGGAAAACCATGGCCCATAGCCACAAGCAGACCTGGGAAGTAGAACCGAAAACCCAAACGTCGTCGTCTTATAGGAAGGCTTCTCCTACTAAACCAACAATTGCAAGAAAGTGAGTACATAAGGTACTCAGCAAGCCCTACACTACTCAAAGGGATATATATACATGCATATTTGGTCTTAGCAAGGATTAGGCTAAAAGGTTCATTTGCAGAAAGCACATTTAATGCAGGGTTTGAGCAATCAAGGATCATAGATAAAACAGGGAATTTGATTGTCGATATTTTAGTTAGTTGGCCCTGGGGGAGTATGAACATTCCCGCCAGTTCCCAAGTTTTAGTTGGGCCTTCAGACCTCAATGGTCTTACTGACCCGGCATCACTTCCAAAACACGGGCGTCTATACACCCACTCACGCGCCAAGGGATAGTAAGTGGCTAATCAATGTGATCTCATAACATAGATGTGTCATATGCCGTGACAACGTCCAATCGATTGAATTTTACTCTGCAGAGGTTGTACATCTTTTCCCACAGGCTACGCACCCTTAGCTAGAGGATACGTAACGCTCGATCCATCTTCTCCGAGTAGTCCCACAAGCCCACCACGGAGGGTTAGGGGTTAAGATAAGGATTAAGCACGACACTAGGGTCATAATGTGCGGGGATTTCACTCCCAAATAGCCGGCAACGGGCATTCAATACCCGATGTATTCCCCCAACCAGTCCGCTGCTACTACCAGCCACCAGGTGAAGATTGCTTGCAGGAGTACCAAGAAGGTAGGATAAAGTCCTGCCCAAAACAGGTTCTGTGGTTGTACGGGAAAATCATCATGCTTACAGTCACAAGAACCGGTCCTTATGCGGCAGGGCGAGCACCAATTCCACATAAGGTGGACTATCACACAATCATCATCTTCTCCAAGCACAGTGGCCTCGCCCTCGATCCATACCCATCCCATCATCATCGCCACCATCATCACCTAACACAGTTGTGCTACTCCCAACCCCATATATTACGCACACCACCAAACTCTTTTAACGCATTTATAAAAGTAGATATGTGAGTGTGGTGTGGCAATGTAAACATTACGAGGGGTCCTAAGCATAACTAGTAGCAAGGTAATCACGCCATCATTTAAATAAGAGCATTAATTGATGGTGTATCCTAGGGTTATCAAGGTGACGGGGTAAACAAGGGTAAACAAGGATTCTGATATTAACGCCTAAGTAACAGACATCAATATCAATAAGCAAGTAGGACCATAACTACACAATCAGTAAAATAACAAGTAATGCATAGTACGAGAATAGGCCATATAGGTGCATTGCGAAAACAGTAGGTTCAATCATGATCAAGGAAAAGTAGAGCTTGCCTGGCAAACGCTGTCCTAATCTTCGAGTTCCAAGTCTTCACTCTCTTCAACGAGTCGATGTCTTCAAGTCGTTTCTCACTGTGGTGCCGGTATCTTCTAGTCCTTCGTCTAAGCCGTGAAGTCGATGTCTTCTGGCTCGTCCTTGAGTTCTTGATCTTCAGCTCTTTCTCGAATTGTGTAAGCTAGCGCATAAAAACATACCGTATAAACAAACTACCGCAAAAGAAATAAAGGTCGGAAAGAGTCAAATAAGATCCGATTAACTCCAATAAGAACCGATAGAACACCGAAGAAGGATAAGATACAAATCAGGTATGATGCAATAGGTTTTACTTTAGGAAGGTTTTATTATCTTAAGGCCATTAGGAGTGAGACATCAAGCACTAGGGCTTTTAATGTGGTTGCGGGATGCTAAACACGATGATAAGTGCATGAGTGTATGTGAAGGTGGGGCAGCGTGCGTATGTGTTGTTCATACATTTGTGGCACTAAGTCTTTATATAGGTCATAGCCTATATAAAGGTTTATGCGACATGTGTACGAGGTGCAAGGTGTGTTACTTTAATTACTTACCTATAGATTAAGGTATTACCTAATAGTGATTAGCTATTGTATTATCTACTGCATTAATTACTAATACTAAGCTACTAATTATCTGTCATGAGCTGTGCGCGTGACGGTGACATGTGTACGTGATCATGTATGGTATGAATGCACAGTTTGTAGATAAATACAAGGATCAAACGGTTAAGGATAGACTAACAAATAAGATAGCAACGAATAATAACTCAATGAAAGACCATGTATACAGAGGTTAATAAATCGATAAAGGTTGGTAACATTAGGTGGTAACATTGGATTAAGATTGATTGAGCGATGGGTGAGCTAGGTTAGAGTTGGAGCTGAGTGACGGTAACGGAGGTTGCTATACTTTGATATGGAATGGTGCAATAAGATAGGTTACGTTCAAAGTCAACGCTAAAAGGTTAGCGAGCATATGTGATGTGCGGGATCGAAGACATATGATGGGTTTGTTGAGAGAGTGTGGGATTTAGAGTATTGATGGCTCGTAGAGATAATCTAGAGCTTCACGATTAGTACCAAAGGGTACTACGCGTTTCTACGAACGCGTGAGCTCAAGAATCGCTCAAAACGGAGTTACGGATAAAAAGATATGGGCATTTAAAGATTCCAAGGGCTTATGTGTAGTTTCAGAAAGGTTCTAGGGACTTATTTGTAAGAACAGAAAAGTATAAGGACCAAACTGTAATTACCAAAAGTTTAGGGGCTTCGATGTGAAAAGATGGGGACCTAAAACTAATTACCGAAAAGTTTAAGGGTGTTTCTGTAAAAAGACAGGACCTAAACAGAATTAGTCTAAAGCTTAGGGGCTTAACTGCAAAATTACAGGTTCTGGGAATTTCTGGGAACTTAAGGAATTATTTTTCTACTGGAAAAGATATGGACCGGGTCCATGGATCTGTGGACCGGATCTATGGGAGTGGTCCACGGAGATTTATGGTGGACTGATCGATCTGGACGGTTGGATCTGGAATGAACGGCTGGGATTTTATGAAATCGAAGGGGTACGCAAGATCTAATCTTGGCCGTCGATCTGGGCGCGGACGGCTGTCGTTTCTCCGGTGGGCTAGGCGGCGGCCGGCGACGTCGAGGGCGGCGGCGCCATGGGGGAAGCTCGCCGGAGTAGCCTATCCGGCGCTCCGGTGGTCCAAATATGACGGGACTTGGACTGGGAGAGAGAGGGGGAGACGCCGAGCTCACCTAGGGCACGTGTTGACGTCGCCTGTGGCGGAGGCGGGCTGGCGACGGCGAGAGGCGGAGCGCGGCGGCGGCGCTCGACGGGGAGGATGCTCCGGCGCTCCTCGTCGAGTTCTTGTGGCCCGGGGAGGTGCGTGGGGTCGAGGCGAAGCCGGGCGGCCAGGTGTCGTGGCCGGGTTCGTTGTGAAGGTAGCTGGTGGCGAGCGAGGCGGCGGCGCGCGGCGGCGCACGGCAGAACTTCGCGTCTGCGCGTCCGTGGGCCTAGGCAAGGCAGCGCGAGGCTTCGAGGAGGTAGGGTAGCTCACGGGCTGGCGCGCGGGCTAAAGGAGAGGGAGGAAGGAGGCTTGCCGGCGGCGAATCGTGCGGCGGCCGGAGATGGGGAAGAAAAGGGGAATTGAGAAATTGAAGCTTGGTGATGCTTGAGGAGGGGGAAGAAGAGCTGGGGGAGGTCACGGGGTCGTGCGCTGTTCCATTTATAGGCGGAAGGAGTGAGGGGGAGGCCGGGAGCATGGCGTGGCCGAGAATGGAATCTCGGTCGCGTCCATGGCCATGGCGACAAAGTCTGGGCGGCATGCTCGCGTGAACGGGAAGCTCGGCAGGGCGTCGTGAGTACTCGATGGCTGGTGCGTCTGTGGCGTCTCGGGACTCGAAGGAACATCTTGAAGCGGTTGGAGCAGCGCTCGTGCGACGGCTCAGGCGAGGGCGTAGTCGGGAATCGAATCCGCGGCGTGCGCGTCCATGGCGAGCTGGACGAGCGGCAGCAGCGCGTCATGGGGAAAAGCAGGCGTGTTGCCGTTGCTTTTGCAGGTGCGGTGCCTTGGCAGCCACAGCGCGCGGCATGGCAAAGCAGGCACGCGGTGCAGGGCATGGCGAGGCGACGCGACGGGCACGCGCGGGGCAGAGCGGCACGCGGGCGCGGCTTTTCCAGGCGGGCGCGGCGCGGAGCGGTTGGCGAAGATGCTTGGCGCGACAGCTCGGCCGGGGCGTGGTGCGGTTGCAGGCGGCGGGCGCCACGTGGCGAGGCGCTCTGCGCGGCGCGGGGGAAGACGACGGCGTCGCGCGGGCTGGAGCCGGGCCGGGCTGGCGGGGCCGGGTCGGGTTGCGGCTGGGCCAAAAGGAAAGGGAAGAGGGGCGTGGCCCAGCGAGAGGGAAGAAGGAAGTGGGCCGGGGAGAAAAGGGAGGCAGGCTGGGCCGGAGGGAGATGTGGCCCAGGAGGGAGGAGGAGAGGGGAAACGTTTAACTATTATCCAGGAATTAATTCAAAATGATTTGAATTCGAAAATCAAAATCGAAAATGATTCAAAACCAGAGAAATTCGAAATAAATAAAAGGGGATCAAACACTTGAGCACTTATTTTATATTTCAAAAATTTTCCATTTCTAGCTCTAGTTTATACTAGTTTAATTCAATTTTATTTTTGGAAATTCGATGGAAAGGTAAGAGTTTAGGAAAAAAAAATTTAAATTCTGAGTGATTTTTATTCCTTTTGACTTCACTTCGAAATTTGGGTTGTTACACTGGAGCAACTACTACTCCAGCTGCGACAGTCGCGGCAACGTGGCGTCCAGCATGCACAACGCAGCGCTCAGCAGAAGCTGGGTGCTTTGGACGACGTCCTCCTGCTTAACCTCGAGGAAATCTTCAACACCGTCTTCACCCAATCCGGTATGTACATGTCATGCTCGTGCATACCAGTACTACGTACATATCTGATCCTAATGCTTCAACATATATATATATATATATATATTGACAGGCACGGATCTGTCACGGCAGTTCAACCGTAAGTTCACACCCTGCTGCGACTCCCCAGACCCACAAAACGGCTACTGCAGGCAAGGATGGTGGACTCCAACAGTAACAAACAGTACAACGTCTGCCCCAGCCCTGGCAACTACTTCTACTGGGACTTCTGGCACCCAAGTACCCAACCCAGGCCGCCTGGAGGGCCGTCATGCAAGTCCTGGAGGACCCCATCAAGGATTTCTAGGCGTATAGCTAGCTAGCTATGTTTTGGATTGATATATCGATCTTAGGGATAATTAGTTATTAAAAGATTGATATATCGATCGTAGGGATATATAATTAGTTATTAAAAGATTGATATATCGATCGTAGGGATATATCTCTCTCTTGAAAGAATGATCGAAAGCCTTAGAGCAACCCCAACCGATGCTCTAAAATCTGACATTATATAGCACCGAGCCTCTCCAACATATACTGTAAAACAAGATGTTGCTCTAAAATTTTTAAAGCATGCTGTAAAACTGGTGTTTGGTGCTGTATTGGAGCACCGCGGCCCGTGCTGTATCGGTACTCTATCCTGAAACAACAACGCGAGAAGCGTCCTTCTTCTCCCACGCGACTCTCGCCATCGCCTTCCCCTCGCCGTAACATGCATGTTGCCACTTCTGCTGACTCTAGTCAGCGGCTTTTCTTCGTACTTCTTACTCCCTCCGTTTTTTAATATATGACACCGTTGACTTTTTTTGTTATGTTTGACCGTTCGTCTTATTCAAAATATTTGTGTAAATAGCTAAGTGTTTAAGTTAACCTTAAAGTGCTTTTGATGATGAATCCAATGATATTCATTTCACATTTGAAATATAATTATTTAAACCTATATTGTTAGTCAAAGTTGAACGAAAAAGTCAACGGCGTCATATAAAAACGGAGGGAGTAGTAGTTTTCGTCGATCAGCCACACCAGACTATCAGGCCAGACTTGACAACATCATTTTGCAAGAACCAAAGTTAGGAACTTGCCCTTAAAATTGGCCTGGCATCGTCAGAAACGGATCGAGCTTCCCACCCATCCTTCCATGTCGGTCTCTTGAACTGGAACAATCTTTACAGCGGCGGAATTCTCTTGAACCGGTTCCTGATTTTCTGATGGGATATTTAGCCCTTTTCTGTGGGTCATGCAGGTGCGCAAAAAGACCCCTGTCATCAACTTAGAAGTGAGATACTCCCTCCGTTCGTGTATCACCAGCGTGTTTTGGCCAGGCACAAAAACCAAGTCACGGAATAATTTTCACAACGAAAACAGAGCAGCAGTCATTAGTGTCCTAATGACCCGGCGGTGATTAAATAAAGGACAGCGAACGTTTCGGCTGCATAGAGCCATCCCATCATCGGGGCCACAAGTCATGGAGCCATAGCAGATGAGTCGGGATGTTAGTACAAGATATTCCTCATTTGCGCTGGTGGGATGTTAGTACAAGATATTCCTCATTTGCGGACACGCATGGAGGTAGAGACATTATCATTTTAAAGGAGATCCCACAAAGGCGTCGATATGTCCGAGTGGTTAAGGAGACAGACTTGAAATCTGTTGGGCTTCGCCCGCGCAGGTTCGAACCCTGCTGTCGACGACTAATATTTTTTCCTCCTTTTTTTATTTCTACAGATGAAATGGGCCACAATTGAGCGGATCCAAGGCCTCAAGCCGAATACTTATTGGGCCTCCATGGAATCTGTCTACGCGCATCCTAATGATGTGTGCAAACGTAATCCGACACGCTGGCTTGGCTAAGGCTAACCACCGCAACGAAAAGCTGCTTCTTTGATCCAACACCCCCTCCACGGACACTCCAATCCTTCACGCAACATCAAACCGACTGGTATCATAACTCGCCGCCTCCGCCTCCGCCTATTAACAGCCGCCGCCCGGTAGATTATTTTGCCGCACCGCCCGCAGCTTGCTCCTCCTCGATTGATCGATTCCGTGACGTGAGTATTTTTCTTCCTTTTTCTCTTGGTTCCTATTTCGTTAATCCTCTGCAATTTCGCCGGCGATTAGTGGGTTCTTCTGCTTTCGCTTCCCTCCCTGCTCCTTCCACTTGTTCGATTCGTTTCACCCTTCTTCCGTACATAGATTTCCTACACCCATCTGTTTTTCAGTCGATTTGTCCCCAAGTCGTGGGGATTGGGTTCGTGTGTTCCGGATTTGGACGCGACGAGTTGTTCCTCGCGGTTCATGGTCCACTGACTAATTTGGGTTTTTTTTTCTCTTTCTGAAATTTGCAGGTTGATAAGGAAGAGGAACCATGGGGTCCAAAGCACCTATCTTTCTTGTGCTGCTCCTGTTGCTTGCCGGCTGGGGAGCTGCACAAACCCACGGTTCACAGGACATGGATGTTGGTATGTCTTACTAACAATTCAACACGCTGTCCCTATCTCTTCAGGGATGTCTGTCCACCACCATATCAGCACCACTGACTTGCAACAGCACCTATCAAATTGCAATGTTCTATTCGATTCAAAAAATAAAAATAAAAAATTACAAAGTTCTATAAGTTAACACATCAATCTTCATGCTATTACCCACAAAGGTTGTATATGCAGATGCTTAGAGTACTTTATTCGGTTCATTCAAGTTAAAAAAAGTATTCCAGTTACTTTGGTATCATACATAAATAAGATAGCTTCATAGCAGCATCCATCCATGTAATTTGATTATAAATTCGACATCATTGGTAACCTACTTCATACAATCTTTGGCCTTGGCTCCATAAAGCTTGATTTCTCTCTGCAAAAGTACATAAAACACATGGATTATGGCCACTCCCATCAAGCAACCGTTTTGGAAAAAACGCAATTTTATACTAGCTGGCATATCTTTCCTCCAAAGTGTTAACGCTCGTTATTCCCAAGTCTTCTAGTACAAGCTATCTGCACAATCTAGCTAGAACCAGCTATCTGCACTCTAAACTCGTTTGCGTTTGCTATTTGCGCTCAAAATTGATCATTGTTTTATTTCTTTTTCAGTTTTTCTTGCTGTTGACACGGTTGATGTCCGAGATCTTGGCCCAATCTACGAGGACCAGATTATCTCGAGCAAAATTCCTGTCCATGCTAAGAGTGGCAGCCCAGTATGCTCAGCTTGTGAGGAGTTTGCAAATAAAGCTATCAGTTACCTCAGCGAGAAACAAACACAAGATAAGATTGTGGAAATCATTCATGATGCCTGTTCTCAGACATTCTCTTTGGAACAGAAGGTGATTATCTCCAATATTTTGCTTTGTTTGATATTTGGGAGTTTACGATTCTACAGTAATGAAAAGATATCACTTTATAGATATCTCTACTTGCATAGATATTTCAATGCTTTATTTCTACACGCCATGCTGGGGAGATACTCCTTAATCCGCCTTAGTATAATGACCCTGGGAGCTCTTTTCTCTTTGCAGTGTGTTGAGTTGATGGACTCCTATGCAACTCTTCTGTTTGCCAAGATTAATGAAATCAGGCCAGAAGAGTTCTGCAAACAGTATGGCCTGTGCAGGAACACAGCCCTTTTCTCTGGTGTGACTAGTGACAGCACATGTGTATTTTGCCGCCACGTGCTTGACGAAGTTATGTCCAAATTGAAAGATCTGATGCCGAGGTAACTGATTTGCTTCATTTACATAGTTTCTTTCTTGAGATGGCCTTGCTCCATCTAACATTTTCGTCTGAACTCTGTAGTTTGAGATAATTCAAATTCTTATCAAGGAGTGCAATAAGATTGAAGGCCATGTCCAGCAGGTAATGCCTTTTTCCTATGATTTCCTGATGTATTATATTTTAACCCTTCAACTCAAATTTGCTACATTGACTTCCCTGTGAGAATAAACCACCTGAAACCATTTGCAAATCCTTATATTTTAGAAAGGGTGTTAAACTTAATAGCAGGAACTGTTTCCAACTTATTCAGAATGCCATGAGCTAACCATCTTCCCTTGTTGGCAGTGCAAGAGACTGGTCCTGCAGTACATTTCTCTGATCTTGGTAAATGGTGAGAAGTTCCTTGAGAAGAATGATGTGTGTGCCCTTGTCCAAGCGTGCGATGCCAGCCAAAAGAAGATAACCGGCTCATTGTTGGCAGGAGATTTGTTGAATGATGCTTGAAGAAAACTAGTTGTTGAAAGTAGTGTCCGTATTTGTTGTACATAAGGCTTGGCTGTTGTCCTCTGCTCCTGCTTTCTTTGCACCATTGTGTTATAGGAAGCACTATGAATAGGCATCACG